>JAHWFP010074954.1:35347-45698 GCA_023313725.1 Lithobius niger
CGGGGTACCCCGCCCCCCCCCCCCCCCCCCCTCCACACACAAACACTTGCCCTGGCACCATCTCCTGCATCACCCGAAAACGCTGCCCGTGACATTTTCCCTTTGGTGCAGCCCCGGAAAAGTCGCATGCGTATGGTTGACTGAAGGCTAAAAAAAAAGACCTAAGAAATCCAGCATTCAGTAAGCAAGTAACCCTAAGTTTAAGCTAATCCTTTGAAACAATTCACCTCGGTACCGTGCATGGCAACAATGTTGCAAGGAACGATTGTTGCCGCCCACTTAAAAACAATTTAACTCCTTTCTGGAAGTGACCATTTAGGAAATATATGCGCCTTACCATCGTATCAGGCTGCCAATTTCGAGGCCCCTTTAATCATCGTTTGGTTTAAAGTTGTCTGGTTTAGTAGACACGGGTTGTTTTTTTCTTTAGCTCAAACCCGACAATGGCACAGTCCACGCGACTAAAACTTTGTTGGCCGCTTTGGTACCACAACAATACCAAAAAACGAACTCAAAAACGCTGCGGCAGGTCTGGTAAGTGGCACCATCTCTTCGAAGACTTTGGAAAAAGTGTTGTAACCCGAACTTGTAGTCCAAGTTCGTCAATAGACGGCGACATGGTAGGTTTGGTAAGTGGCGTCATCCGTTCGAAGACGTTGGAAAAGTGTCCTAACCCGAAATTGAAGGCGAATCCCGTCTACAGATGGCACTACAGGGTTGGGTACTTGAATGTACGACAGAATGGCGTGGCCGGTGACTTGGCCGCCTGCTCCGTATTATATATGTAGATGTCCTTATGCTGCTTTGATTTGTGGTGTCAGAATTGGGATTCCCTTTGATAGTGTAAACGGCAATTTTCAGTGCCATGTTGGGTGAATTCCGCCAATCATTCTTTTTCACATGAAACGAATGTGAGTCGTTAACGAATCCTTTTGTTTTTTTTTTTCCATTTACCTGCCTTCCTGTGGTGGTTAAAATGCGGTAATGAAATGTTGTTCTTTCATTGAGTTATGGCGAAAAAGATTGTTAGCTATACGTAAGCAACGATGATTTATTTTGACGGATTTAAAAGTTCACTTGATTGCCTGCAGCAGCACAGTGTATGCTTCGTCGGAATTCCTTAACTGTTCAGGATTCCAAATTTACAATGGCGAGTGTTAGATCGATAAATTCGAAAAATCGTAATTTCGTGGTATATAATTGATCAATTTACGTTAAATTCGAGATCATCAGTACATTTTGGGCTATCCAGCAATGTGGCAAATTTCATAGCAATTTGACCTTTGGTTTGGGCTCCACCCAGACAAAAAAAGTGCAACCAACCAAGCAACCTCCGGACCACTGCACTGTGACTGAGGTTGGCGCTAATGACCAAGCTGTCGACGCGCCATTAAGCCTCATCTCCCCCCCCCCCAAGCAACCAGCATTCTGCAATTCAGTGCCTGTTGTAGGCTACGCTACACTCTGCCAATTATTTCATCTTCGCTCTAAATGTGAGAGAAATTGGACCATAATGCGGTAAGCATAATTTCAGAATGGCTTACTAATTTTAAGATGGCGCTCATTGCAGGCAAACAGCGATGATGGTGCATTCAGTGTTTTAACTGGTTAACTAGTTTATTTTCGCTGTAAATTCTAAGGAAATCGGATGATAATAACCATTGTTCCAAGATGGCGACCATTACAGACTAAAATCGACGATAGCACATTCATTGTTTCGATTGGTAGCAACCAGACGATAATACGTATAATTTCGAAAAGGCCATTATTTTCAAGATGGCACCCAATAGTCATTAGTGACAACCATGGCACATTCATTATTTAAATTTTATTAGCTATTTCATCTATGTGCACAATTTTAAAAAATAGGAATTTTCGGAATGGCAGAATATGAGTTAAGAAACACAGAATATTCAGCAAGAGTTTGTAAGATATGCATTTACACTAAACAAAGGATGCAATATTATGCACTATGATCTAATATTCTTACGTACACTAAATACAAGGTACACTAAATATTGTAATCCATGGTTGTATTAAAAATAGAGTTCTGTGAAGGAGCATTAATGAAGGTTCTGTGTAGGACAGCACTAAAGATTCTAAAAGGGATGCCCGACAGCAACTTCATTTTTTTATCCGCTTCGTTTGTTTTCAATGTATTCGTCTTATAATGTTAATATGGAAATGAACTCATTTTATAACAGTTTTATGCGACATAGTACCATTTTTAGTTGCTAACATCCTTTGAAGTACATAATGTACTAATGATAAGGTTTACTGCGAACGGCGGCGGGAAGTATAATGAATGTACACACCAAATATCAGTTCACTAAAATTAGTGGCTAGGCTGAAGGCATTAATGCATAATGTAAAAAAGAAGAAGAAAAGGAAGACGAATTATAAATTTACGTGATTGATGGGATTTACTTTCACAACTACATAAATGGTTTTTAGGTGTCCAAACTTCACTAATCGAAACATAAAATTTACACATTGTTTTTTTTTAGTTTTCTTTATTGTTTTTTAGTCCTATTAGTCTTTGTTAGCTCAATAGGACATTTCTAAACTAGTTGTAAGCACTAGCCAGTCGTCTATCAACAGGTTTAATGGGAAAGGCCACTATTTTCAAGATGGCTATCTAATTGCTTATTGGTCGCTCGTTTTAAAGTAGTGGAAATTCGCTAGCTCATATTTTGATAATACGGAAGAAAATAATTGCCATAATGATGTGACAATTGATTGAGTGACGCTTTTAAGTGTACGTGCACTGATTATTTTTTATTTAAAAAATATTTTTTATTTTTTTTATTTTAAAAATAATTTTTTATTTTAAAAATATGGCTAAGTATCATTTTGTGATTACCTTATGGCAGCAGCAGTGCAGGAAACCAACAACAAATGTCATAAAATTAAAACATCGTCCAAAGCGTCTTTTCTTTCCATTCAGTGGGTCTACAGCTGTTCAGAGAAATGGTTTTGTTTTCCCTCTGAACTGAGCTTTTAATTAAAATTTAAATTTACGTCATGAAGCGGATGACAGGCGGTACCTTCGTCATGTTGCAAAACTCCTTTGTTATTCAAGGTTGTTATATTCGTTGCCTGGTAACAAAACAGCTTAGTCAACTAATATCGACTATTACCAAACAGCTGATGTAAGCGATTGTTGCCTTCATTACTCTAGAAATTAAGTGAAAGCACTATAATTAAGTTAGTGTTTGGCTCAGTCTTCTCAAAATCATCAATGATTTTATTGAATATAAAATATTGCTATGGTATAGGACACTGATATTTTACAATGGCAATAGCAAGTTCAGCAATAGTGACGATTAATGCTGTAAAATAAAAATGCACCCTTTATTCTTTCTCTAACAGAGCTGTTAACGCATTTTAGTCCAATGGAGAAATGCCATGTTCCGTTAAGTAACAAGAGGTTAACGTTTGCTACAAGTGAATTCTAAAAGACTGAAAGCTCTGGAGTAACAATAGCTTCAAAATTTTGAATTGCAAATCCGTACTAAGACAGTTTTGCTAAATTGTCGATAATGATTCACCAATGAAGATATCTCAATCCTAAAAATGTAATAAATCAACCATTTGCTACTGAAATGAAACTATAACATCAGCTAATAGCACGATGTAGTTTAGCAATGTAATGTCTTCTGTTTTCATGGCAGGGTAATACTTGAATTTCTTACCATCTTCTCTTCTTACCATCCAAATGTGCTTCCAGAACTCTCTAGCACAACCTACAGTTTTGTTGCTATTTTTATGTTTTCCGTTTTCCGTTTTCTGTTTTGCTGTTTTTGTGTTATCTATTTTCTGTTTTGCTCTTTTTCTGATGTTTCCCTATCGTCCTTCTCTTTCGTGTGTAGTGCCTATTTTTTCTTTTCGTTTTCCTTAGCTTGTTTGTCTTATTCATTTTCTTGATTAGTAACTTTCCTATTCGTGGCTAGGTGTCAAAAAATTTTGCAATCCCTTTAGGAATACAGTGAGTTTACAATGACAGATTTCATGTCATGCTGAAAGACAGAACTCTCTTCACCTTGTGGCCTGTTACAGCATAGTATCTTAACGACTCATATTTTACATATAACTCACTGTGGATTGCTTCAGACTCGCTCTCCCGTAATCATAAATTTGTCCAATGCTTGACTTTCACGCTCATACTCAAAACAGCACACTTTGGATGTTAATTCCTTTATTGACAGAGATCTTAACACACTTGTCCTAAACAGAGAAAAAAAAAACGAAAGTCCAGAAAATTTTGCCTAAGGTTGAGTCACTAATTTTTCAGCATGAAACTAGTTCTCTTGGAGATCCGGGAAAAGTGGCCACGATCCTCTAAACTAGAAGACGTTCATGTTTGCTCAATGTGAATTCTAGAAGATTAAAAGCTAAGGTGACAATAACTTCCAAGAATTTGATTTGGTAAATCTGTAATAAGACGGTTTGGCCAATAAATTATCAATAATGATTCATTTTGTAGAATAAAACACGTACCAGACAACACGATACAAGTTTTATTGCCTACACAACTGCCTTGAATTTGTTTCAAACAGTACTCCGTAGGAACCTCTTAACAATAAATTGTCTTCCTAACAGCAATCCGCCTGTCCCTCACTAAAGTCCTCCTCTATGAGATTGCTATTTTTTTGTGTGGAGCGCAATGCTATTTTAAAGCTCTATAGCCTAATGTTTATTTCTTCCAGTAAAAAAATCTACCTCTAATACGTACGTAGACAGTGCCGAAGCGACTGGGGGGGGGGGGAGAGCTTCCCTCCCCAACCATCCAAGAAACACACACAGTTGGTAAATTCGAGTTGTCGAGTTGGCAAACTCGGACAAATTTTCACTGCAAATTCCGGATTCCACGAGTACTGGTTTAATTATTATCATCATTTCATCAGTTGGAAAGTAAACTTTACAATACATTTTTTCCATCAGTTTTCGCAACACGTCTGTGTAGCTTGGGAGTAACTGAAACGCTGCCCCTGATCATTTCTGGTTGCTTCCATGCATAGCTAGACTGTAAGGAGTGGGGGAAGAGAAGCTCCACGCAAATTTGCGCAGTTAGCGAAATTGAAAATTGACTTGGCCGTTTTGTTTGCTATGTCACCACCATAACTTATAAGTATCACAGATAATGTAGAAAATAAAAACAAAAAATGGACAAAACTGTATCCCCACCGAGTTTGAAGTCGTGATAACAATTAACTTCGCGAAAATCGTACACGGTTGGCAAAACTAAAAACTGAGCTGCTATTTTACTTCCTATAGTTCTTTTTCTGTTAGACAGTGCCGCTCAGAAGGGGTTTTACGTGGAGCAACTCGTAACTGGTATTTTAGGAGGGTAGAAAATTACTGGCATATTAATATACCAAAACACAACAACACTGCCAAGATTTAAAACGTTTCTTAAGTAAAGCAGAAATATCAACAAACTCTGCATAAAACAAACTCTGCGTAAGGACTTCTGCCAAGTTATCGCCGTCTAAAGTTGTGATATCAAATAAATCTAAAAACTTAATGCAGAGTTATTTGATTTACTAGTTCGTCTGCTAGTCCATCAATCAGTGCCTTGGTTTTAGTTAAAACAGTAACGTGAACTAAAGCTGTACTTCATGAAAATCGGGTACAGTTGGCAAAATCAAAAACCTAGTTGGAAAAATTGAATTAGCCGTTTGATTTTCTGTTGTCCTTTTTCTGTTAACCTATCGCCACTAAATTTGGATTTGTATTAATGCAGAAATAATTACATTTTTCAAATGAAAATTGTTAAAAATTTTAAACTTATAAATTTCGAAGGTCCAAAATTTGACGACAGGAGTTCATAAGATCCCATATTAAAGGACATAAGTGACCCGAAGGCCACGAAATGAGGGCAAAAATTACCCTACGGGACCGGTAATTATTTATTGCTGGGGAGGCGGTGGACCCTCTCAAGGGGAAGGTCATAAATTTTTCAGGTCCCGTCAAAAGGGAGAGGTCAAAAACACACTGACCAACTGGAAAAAAATCATTTTTGGACCACAAAAATGGCACTTTCAGCAGTCAAAATTTCCAAAAAAGGCTCAGCTTCTGGGGGGGGCAAGCCCCCCAGACCCCCCTCCATGCTGTTTACAAGGTTTTGAAACTAACGATATTATCACTGGAAGTACAGTTTTTAAAAAAAAAACTTTATAGAAAAGCCTTGGCACCTAGCTTCTTGGCGTCTTCTGCATTTCAGGTGCTGACTATGTTAGGATGTGGTCATACAAGCAAAAAACAGTGCGTTCATCATACTTTTATACCAATCTGGACAAAAGATGGGTGTAAAATATTTTTTGGGGGTAGTCACATCATGTTTGGATAGGGTTGGGAGAAATCAAGGTTTTTTTCAGGTCTTGAAGGGGGAGTCATCAAAAATTTAGTAATCACATTTTCATTTCCCACCCCACCCCCACGGCCATAAATAATGACCGGTCCCCAAGATTCCCTGAATCAATGGAAAAAAATTAAATTGGAGCACGTTGATTTCAAGTGTGGAAGCTCTTCTCCAATAATACCTCAAGTTGTTTTGGACAAAACTGAGGTAAAAAGTTTCGCCATTTCTTTCGTCTTTCGACGCTCCATTATTTAAAAACTGGAGCATGTTTTTTGTTTTTTGTTTTTAAAATATGAAAGTTTTTTTTACAATGATACCTCTAGGCCTATAGTTATTTGGGATATAACTGAGAAAAAGATTTCATTACTTTTCCCTTTCGATAGTACATTAAAAAAAAAAATTTTCTGTCCCTGACCTGCTGCCTATGCTTGCACACAGGAGTTGTCGTCATTCATTAGCCTAAAAGTCCAAGTCAACCCTCAATCGTCAATGGCGAGCTGGCCTGTTTATATAATTCTAAACTGAACTCGGTTTAATTTAATTTGGGAAAAAAATAGCTAAAAAAAACATGATTTAGTCACAATAAAATTTTTACGAAACCTACCATCCTAAAAAATGAATAAAAAAATCACCAAAATTTGTTTGACAATTTGTTGCTTCAGTGTTCACTGGAGGCTAGAAACAGGCAATAAAATAGTATAAAATGCTTCAGCTTCCGGGACTCAGCCCCGGACCCCGGTGGGGGGAGCTTACAGCGCTCCCCAGACCCCCTAGCTGAGCTTAGCGGACCCCCTCAAAAGTACTTTACTGGCAGCACTACTGGCATTATTTAAACCAGTTGGCAAAATCATAAGATGAGTTGGCAAAATCATAAGATGAGTTGGCAAAATGAGAGTCACTCCCCCCCCCCCCCAACCAGTACCCTTCGCTACGGCCCTGTACGTAGACATCAAAAATTATATAAACGCAATGTTCCTTTGGTTTTTGTGGAAGATCATGCCTTACTTCATAAGATAATAAAATTCTACGGTAATATTTTGGCTTTATGGGTCACCATATTGGAAAATGGCTTCAAATACGGACATAAAATTCGCATAAACACATGGTATCCGAGTTAATGGATAATACGCATTACTTTATAACATAATAAAATATACAGTAATATCTTAGCTCTATAGGAATATTCCAATATTCCAATATCGTCCTATTGGAATATTTTGGTAAATACAGTGCTGTTGGACAGTTTTTCTCGTTTTAGTTTCTGTACAGCCGTACCGGCTGAGAAGACTATTGCAACGACTTTGTCCGTCTATCCGTCCGTCTCCTTTTTCAACTTTGCAACGGTACCAGATATTGACGACCACTGTTTACAACGTTAGATTCAGTGTCAAAAGCTAGTTAATAACATGGCAAATTAAAACATCGTTACTTCCTTATAGCTAATAGATTTCTTCGACGTAACTAAATTAAATAACAACATTTGATCGTCGAATTGAAATCCTAAGTATAACACTGCAGCCGTAAAAACAAAAGCATTGTAGCCTTCGTTTAAAATAGTCTCGTCGCATTGTTATATGATTGAATGACTTACCATCTAACCAGATTCTCCATTAGGCCTAATCTTACGAAATTAAAACTACAGTTAAAAAAATTAGTAATAAAAAATGAAAATTAGGCCTAAAATCACGTTACCACGGCAACGTCAAGTTGCTACGAGTAGCTCCTGGCTTCATCAACAGCGTCTTTCCCGTAACTTCCCTTCTACCACTGATCTATTTTGGCTACGTTACACATTACGTTTAACACTAATGCCCGAAGGCACACCGTTTTGCAAAAAATAATAGGCATACTATACAAATCAAATCACCATTAGCTATTACTTACGAAATTAAAGCTCCAGGTAATAATTAGGTCTAAAAGTTGACAAATACGCCTAAAATCTAAAATAGGCTTAAAAGCTAACACGTTTTTAACCGGCAGTTCTGATGATTACTGCTTTTAGATTATATAATAGCGATAGCTATTGCAATGCGTGATAGAGGTGTGCGCCTCACCATTGGTAGTGGCAGAACTGCTCAGAAGATCAGATGCGATTATAGTTAGTCACTCTAGCCAGTTGTTGGATGAAACCACGCGTCCTGCCACCGTAATCTATTGAACAAAGTTGTAGAGGGTAAAATGGTCCTACGAATTGTTCAGTTAGAGTATTTGCATTTTGGCTTTTATTCTACAAACATTGGTCGGGTCTAGCAGTTGCCTTATTGAAAAATGGTTGCCCTGACAGAATTTAGGACAGTTTTCCTCCATTTTCTCATTGCCGTGTATCCTAAAACTTCAATGTATAGAATCACAGTTTTTGAGCAATAAATTTACGTAATTTTGGTTCATAAAGTTTTCATGATACTGGTGACAGTAACGGTTTTGTTGTAACTTTTAATTGTTATGTTTACCTAGATTGAAGAGGGTGGGTAACTTTGAACTTTGTGTTAATTTTAATCTCGTCATTGTTTCTCTTGGAAAGATTCGTCAATGAATTAAATCTAACACAACTTTTCTTGATTTTAATTGAATGAATAGAAGCATTAATGGAAGATTGTATTTTATGTGCAGTATGCTTTCGTGACATTAAATGCAACTTACTTCTACCAGCATACATATGATTATCCATGCAAGCAAACAGCGGGATATAAAATACACGAGTCATTTCCTATGCTGCATTTATACAAAAAAAGAGACCTTCTCGCTCGTCGAACGCTATCTGCTAGTCAACCGTTATTTATTTACGACACGTTTCCAGTTTGTAATAAATGAATGCAGCAATACATAAAAATAATAATAAATGTAACTAACAAGGATAAAGAACAATGTGCAACAGCTATAGTTTTAGATATTGTGACAAGATTGTTGTCATTTTTCGCCATTTCCAAAATTCGCTATACTCGCACAAAGAACAGATTCTAGCAGTGATCAAACGACGGTAAAATAAATAGCTGGGTTATCGTGTCGAAAACAAACCGTCGAATGTTGGCATGCAGAAATCAGTCTGCCGTCTTATACCGCAGCAATTTTTTTTTTTTGTCATAAATCGACACTGTCATGACACATGCATCTTACTTTGTGTTACGGGACACGAGAAAAATGATCTCGTCCAAGTCGTTGATATGGATACTACATGAAGTCAACTTGAAAGCCTCATGCTCCGGTAAAAGGCGAAAAGCAATCTGCAGATTTAGTGCTAACAAAGTAAAAGCTAGTGAGCGAGAAAATACGTTGCGAGTCGTGCATAAACACGCCATTACTCCACCTTCAAGCCCTGTAAAAGTAAATTTAACGTGTCGGATTGTTTGCACAAATCCCCTAAAAGTGATATACAAAACATACTGAAGCAGATGTTAAACATTTTCTACATTTAGATACGCATCATGAGAACTGCTTATTTTGTGGCAATGCACCTAATAACATAAAAGCAAAAGCAGCCAATTGTTTGCTTCCCTTTAATTTCCTGATGCTAGTCTATATCAAAAGTTTGTCGTACAGTAAATGATTCTTGGTCACATGATGTCAATTCTTGTTTAGTTCCCATTATTATTAAACCAGCTGTGGATGTTCAGTACCGCAAAAACTGCAGTTCAAGTTTTCGTAATGGACAGGCAATCTCGTGAAACATGAAGCACGTGCTCCTTCTGGAAGGACAGACCATAACTTCAAACATAAAGCCCTTTCACATGTTTATCGGTGTGCAGAAGAAAATGATGAGAAATGCGTTTCTGTTTAGTTTATATAGCAGTATTGTTACTGAAAGGACATAACCCATACGCTTCACAATGGGTGCAACAGTAATTGTCCGACCATTTTGGAGACGAAGTCATTACTTCGCATAGTAACCTTTGCTAACCTTTGCTTGCCCTCCGAAGTACAGCAACGACTGTCGTTAAAAATAACGTAGATCAAAAACAGTCGAAGAAAGAAAATGTCAGGGGGGGGGGG
>JAHWFP010074957.1:0-10840 GCA_023313725.1 Lithobius niger
AAAAAAAAAACTGGAGCATCGAAAGATGAAAAAATGGCGAAATCTTTTACTCAGTTTTGTCCAAAACAAATTGCAGTATTGTTGGAGAAAAGCTTCCACATCTGAAATTGACATGCTCTAATTTTATTTTTTGGGTCGCTTTTGTTCTTTAATTTGGGATCTTATGAGCCCTTGTCAAATTTTGGGTCTTCGAAGTTTTTTTTTAATTCTTAACAAGTTTGTTTTGGGAAAATGTAGGTGTTTCTCCATTAATACAAAAGGATCTTAAAATCGTAGTAGCGATAGGTTAGCAGAAAAAGGAATACAGCAAATCAAACAACCAACTCAATTTTTCCAACTCAGTTTTTAAATTTGACAACTGTAGCCTACACGATTTTCAAGAAGTACAAATTTATTCACCGTTCTGTTTTAACTAAAACCGTGCCAGTGATGGGATAGCAGACAAACCAGTATATCAAATAGGCAACTATGCATGAATTTGTGAGATTATTTGATATCACGACTTCAGACGGCGAAAACTTGGCAGAAGTCCTTGCCAAGTTTTGTTTTATGCAGATTTTTTTTATCATCTGCTTACCTAAGAACTTTTTTAAAATCCTGGCAGTGATGTTGTATTTTGTATAATAAAGTATTGGCAACTTTTCTACCCCTTAAGATACCAGTTAGGAGTTGCTCCTCCCTGAATCCTCTTCTGGGCACCACTGTCTAACAAAAGAAAAAGAAGGGCTATAGCAGGAACAAATGAACGAGCCCACTCTGTGAACAAACATGTTCATTTGTTCCTGGCTATAGGAAGTAAAATATAGCCAACTCAATTTTGCCAAATGTGTACGATTTTCGCGAAGTAATAATTGTTATCACGACTTCAAACTCAGTGGCGATACAGTTTAATGCATATTTTATTTCTATTTTCTAGATTATCTAAGATATTTTTAAGTCATGGTGGTGATTGACTAACAACAGAAGCGCAGAATAGCAAACAAGACGGGCAAGTCAACTTTCAATTTTGCCAATACGCACATTTCCGTGGAGCTTTTCCCGATCGCCGGCCAAGCTCTGAACTCACATACTGCTTAACAGTCGCATGGATGTGAGGAGAGCTGCAGGGAAGCGACCAGAAACAATCAGGGGCAGCGTTTCAGTTGCTCGCATGCTAAGCAGAAATGTTGAGAAAACTAATGAAAAAAAACGCATCTTGAACTATACTTGCGTACTGACCGAAAGATTATTTAATAATAATAATAATTAACCATTATTCATGAAAAGGGTTATTTGCAGTGAAAATTTATCCGAGCTTCTCTTCCCCCCAGTTGCTACGCCCTGGTCCATCTTTTTTATTGTATTTTATTGTATTTTTATTTTTTATATACCATCTTTTTTAATGTATGTACGGGGAAGCCACGAAAATGTACATATATGAACTATGGCTCGTTGGACATATAATTATGGTAGCTTGATGACTTTGGAATGGCCCTTCAAGATCGTCACGATGGTAACCTTTGAACTATGCGTTGTACAATAACGGTATAAATTGTAAAGTTGTAGAGAACCATAAGCCAATGTGAAGGCAAAAAACTAAATGGAATTCTGTGCAGAAGGATTTACAAGCGATCAAAGTTAGTTGTAAAAACTACACAGCATACAATAAAGTGGTCACCAGCGTGCTTGAATACCCCACAATACTGCATGTCAGTTTATACAAAACCTAAGTTCGTTCAGACAGCTATAGTTGCATATCTTTGTGCGTGTATATTTTCATTGTTCTCCTGGTTTAAAATGGTAGAAAAGACTCTTCTCACCCTGTTTATCCATCATTTATAGTCTTCTTACAGTCTGTACTCATTAATTGAAGAAGTTAAGCTGGACCAACAGAAACGTAATTTGTTAACGAGAGAGCAAATTTCTTTCTTATTGTTTTTTCAGCAATTTTTTTTTCTGCAGTAATAAATAACGAAATACAGCTACGTGTGTTAGAGCAGTTTATGTGGCCAAACAAACTCTCACATTAAATAGAAGCTGTCAGTATTGTAAAATGATAGGCTTTAGGAATAGTCATTATTTACGTAGGGGGGAGGTGGAATTGGAAAAATGACCTCCAAATTTTCATTGACCCCTTCCAAGATTCTGGAAAAAAAATACTTCACCCCCATCCCACCCAAGGTCCAACATTGTTCTGACTCCTGCCCCCCAAAAGTAAGCTTTCTTATGCCTTTTCAGGTTAGGTGTAAGTGATTTCGTACGGTAAACGAATTTCCTTAGGTAGATGATTTCTTTTGGACTACTTAAAAATTAGTATTGCGTGGAAAATGCATTGTGTGGAAAACAGAAATGTGTGGAAAACAGAATTGTGTGGAAAACAAGCCATAACTTAAAGTAAGTCCTTGAAAACATTAAAAGATGCGTTCTTTAAACCACCGTTGACTGAGCTTCATGATGGTAGAATAACTTTTGATGTAAGGGACATGTATTGGCACTAAGAAAGGCAGTTCAAGTCAGCATGTCCATGCCCTTCAGATCATCAACATGTGCAACATGAAAAATACCCCATGGAGAAAAAACGTTTTTTGAAGAACTATTCACCGGGTGACATAGAAATAAGGTAAAAATGTTATGAAAACTTACATGATGGGGTATCTGGAAGCTACGGCGTTTTTAGAAATTTTAGACTGCTGGAAGTGCCAATTTTTATGCCCAGAATTGTATTTTTACTCTAGTTTGGTCAACGCTTTTTTGACCCTCCCTTAAAAAAGTCTAAAAAAAAAGCCATGACCCGCCCCTTCGAAAGATTTTAAATAAGCCATACCCTGTAATTGCCCCCCCCCCCCTGCCTCGAGAGATAACTAATCAGTGGTCCCTTAGTTACTACATTCTAAGTTTTACAAAAGCTCTAACGTGCATCTAAAGTGATTTGCTTTTAGGGTCATGCTGAATTTTTTTTTAATGTTTTAATGTAGGTTGTATATTCTAGTAATACCATGGTTATAAAACTGTTGCACTTATTACCACATGAACAAACGTGGAAATGCCATTGTTGAAAATTAGAATTGTCTTTCATTTTATCCATTCAAGCAATATATTATTCACCAAACTTACTAAGATTACGAACATTGAGTAAATGACAGAACTTAACTGCAAAGAGTTGGGTGCTTTTCAGCGGTTTCGGTGCGTTTATGATTGCAACTGTATCCATCATGTCAGGAGGCATTACTACACCACTGTCAACTTTTACCTGAAACAAATAAGGATTAAACAAAACGTCTTTGTAATTTGTAAAATATCGTATGTACCTACAAAAAAGTAATATGTCAAAGAAATACAACTGACTTGTTTTTTCCTTAATTCCTTTAGAACAATGCAATAGAACTTGAAGAAGTAACTGGTGATGAGCAATTTCTGGTATTTGGATTTGTTTGTTGTACCATTGTTTGGAAACTCTTCTTCGAGGAGATGAGAAGCTTCAGCAAGAAGACTGTCAGTCCATCGCCTACATACATTCCCATACATTTTAGTTGTATCTGGATTGTGTACATAAGCAAACTAAAATACTTTACAAGGAAGATTGTATTGGTCACTTCAAAAAATAAACAAAATATCCTTTTGTAGAACAGTTCCACTTTACAATGTACAGTATACAAACGTAAGATGATATCTTTTATTGTTATATATGCTAAATTTTTCTTATATATTACATTTAAATTACAAATATCTAGCTGCATGTTATTATTATTATTATTATGTCACTAGCCAAAGCCTGTGCTTCACACCGCGTGAGATTTCATATGCAAACAGAGAGTGCGCAACTTTTAGATCTCAGATGGCTTTGGGCTGTGGTAAATACTTTATATTTCCTTCCATTGATGGCGCCTTCTGTCCGCGGCATGTTCAATCACATTTTTGGTCACATTCAAACTGGCTGATGCCCAAGTGGCATTGAATGCACTGTTTACAATGATTCAATCAGTTTTGTGCCCGCTTTGGCTTGTTTGTGTGTGTATGGACCACATGAAGAGCCGTAGTCTCAGATTAGAAGGCATGTTTCACGTCATGTGGCCTAGGCATTTTATTACGTTGGCCTGATCATGGCGGCATGTAATATGTTGGCACGTTTACTGTTAGCACAGTAACAGACAGTAAAACAAATGGAACGAAGCTACCAGTTGTATGGAGGGAATATATTTGGGGTGCGCCCCGGGGGGGGGGGAGGCACAATTATATCTGGGGAGGGGAAGGCAATTGCCCTGGATTGTTTTGTTTTTTGATGATGTATAGATTTTTTAATTACTTATTTATGGGCTTGTAGGGGGTTCTAATGAACGTTTACTTTTGATGTGCTGAAAATAATCAATAAGCCATCTGACTTTATATACTTAAGGACTCATCCTCTCCTTACTTTTACCACCCTCTGTAGTAATTTTGTTTCAAACATTTACATAGGTTTGACTGAATGTAACAGAAACAAGCACCCTTATTTTGTTAATGCTGCTTCTTGGGATCAACATTAGGTTTTCCCATTTTATTGAAGCTAAGTGAAGTAGCACTATTACACCTGATGGTCTTGGCCAATTGAACATACACTTCAAGCATGACTCAAATCTATGACGATAATCTTTAATTACCATATAACACAAAAGTGCAAGTGTTTTTTGGTAAGATAGAATAGAGTGAAAATGTAGTACACATACTACTTACATTCCTTTTAACTTGCTCATAGTTTTTTCAGCCAAAACAGCACGTGCTCCAACTCCAGCAAAGGCAAGTCGAATTTCACGCACTTTTTCAGACTGACCATCAAATTCCACTTTCATACACGATTTAATTGTAGCTTGACGACCAGTTTGCTTGAATGCAGCCATGTATTCATTCTAGGAAAAAAAGTGACATCAGAGTTTAAATCAAATCAAATTGTTCTATGTTGCTATTGTTTCCCACTTTAATAAAGCTCCTTTAACTTGCGAAAATGACAATGGTAAAGACTGTTAGGCATAACTTAGAAGAACGAATAAACAAACCTCAGAGGTAAATGGAATTGTGAGTGCAACAACAACTTCTTTTTGTTCTATCAGTGGTCGACTGTGATTTTCTACAGAAAATAATTCTTCCAATGCAACATCCCGACAGGAACCTAATAATTATAGTAATAGAATTTTAGCACTCGTAAAATGCATACTAAATTTTAGCACTCAAAAACATAAGACATAGTTTAACTGTAATATAATATCCCAACAGCATAATCTTCACACAGGCCTAAATTAAAATTCTCACCAATTGACCAATGAGTTTGCTATTAACCTTTCTTTCCACAAGAACAAACTTTTCATTCATGAATAAAATGTAAAGTACGTGAGCAGTAGTGGATCCAGGAAGAAATTTTAAATGCTGCAATTTCAAACCAGCTGGAGGTCAAAAACACCATTTTCTGATCGTGGTCCCAGCTTCCGATTTTAGGGGTCGAGGTAGGGGGGGGTGGGGGGTTACTGGATGGGATGAAAACAAGATATAATAATAATGATAAATAATTTTCCTTGTCTTCAAGAGGGTACAAGAGTTTAGAATGGGCTTTTTACCAACCATGTATGACTCACCCAATTTACAGTTGAAACTCATTACAAATGTCACTGTAAAATTCTAAAATGCCGAAATGCATGTAAAAAGATCCACATATGTTAGTAGTTATAAAAATGTCATACTGCAGATGGCTCCGGCTCCTACTTACGTATTCCGGTCATGTACGCAGGGTCGTAGGTCAAGGTCACCAAAAAAAGTAACGTTATTCCTTAGGTACTTAAGTATTCCAATTACGTACGCGAGGTCGAAGGAAGTAACGTTATTCCTACATGGTGTGTGGTCATCGTGGCTGAGTTGTGAGAGAGCTCAGCCTGGTTGCTGGAGGTTTGCGGATCTGGTTGAACCCCTAAAAAGGGGACCTTGGCAAAGTCACCGCCAGGATTGCCGGCCAGGGTACCGTGAGAGGCTACCATGCTCCTTCAGCGGCTATGGGAACTATTCTGGCCAATTCTGGACAATCTTTCGGCCCCTACGATGAGCGGAGGTTTCCGGGTTTCCGGGTTTCTGATCGAAAATCCGGGTTGGCACCTCCCTTTACCAGATATTTCTTCTTCTCTAAAAGTCTGGTAACGTTCAAAATTGAGGCGGTCAACCATGCAAGCATTAAGTTCCTTCGGCTCAAAGAAATTAATTTAAAGAAAAAAAAAGAAAAAATCTTTCAGTTTTCAATATTATGTAGGTTGTGTCAGAGTGGCCGAGTGGTCTAAGGCATCAGACACAAGTTCTGACCCTCAAATGATCCAATCCTCAAATGAGGGCATGAGTAAGAATCTCACCTTTGACACATCTTTTTAATTTTTTTAGTGTATGGGTTATGATTAATTTATTTCAACTATGTGTGAATAAACTGAATAGAATAACATTTCGAATTAAATATTATGTAACATAGTAAATAAAAGCAATAAATAACAACACATGAAAGTAAATACAATTACAATTAATTTTTATTTACATACAGGATACAATATTTTACAAAAGTTTCAATTCTTCTTTGAAAAAACGTTCACTAAGTTGATTGTTACAATCGAATCCACGACCACAGCCACTACCACAGAGCACTGTTTCGGAGAAAATGTTTGCTAGTTCAGATAAGGCATTCGTTCCATGCGGATAGCGTCTTATGAAGGGATAGTTTGGATTCATACTCTTGTGATACTCTGAAGGGAGATCAGTTATACTCCACGAAAAAAATTTCCAATCACAATAGGAACAAACAACACAGTAGTTGTTATCTCGTGTTGCACGAAATAATCCTGCTCTAGCCATGTTATGCGCTGATTAGTCACCATCCATAGACCAATTATCGACAAAAGTCTTTTCTCGTCCCGTAGTAGTGTACAGATTCGTGGAATCTGTGCTGTACATCAAACTGCTCCTCGTTGTTCGAGCACTTGTAATTGAATAACAACACTATCGGGTGATGTGACTTTATTTATAATGTGTTGTAATGACTGTAAGGAACTGTAACAATACTGCAGGGTTAGATCCACCTCTTGTCATCGTAGGCTGTTAAACAAAGTTTTCTTTGTTCGATGGTAAATAACAAGTGATCGTAATTTCTAATGTTTGTCATTGAATAGGAAAAGCGTTGTCATGACTGTAAACAATGTACGTAAACATCACTAGTTACATGATTCCATAAAACAGATTTCTTTATCCTTTTTCCAACTTTTTTTATTGCACTATCATACTCTATCATATACATATTTCATTTCAATCCCACAAACCTAGAAATGGGTATGGATGCAGTTTCATCTTTCTTTTTTTTAGGAACTTATTTATTTTCATTGGAATATAAAAAAATGATTAGTTGGGTAATTGCTCTTGTCAAATAAATGACACGATTCAGCCATGTCCCGATACAAATTATTGGTGAACCCGTGATAAATGAACGAATTGGTATCGGTCGTTAATAATTTACAATCATCACCATATTTTGGAATGACGTAATCGTAATGGAACTCGAACATCGATAATTTAGATAGGTCTAACACAGCAAATCCTAAGTGAACTGGCTTGTTTAATATTACTTTTAACCTGTGTAGTCTAAACAAACCTAACTTATCAGTTAATGGATTGAAGTATGTGACTGAGGGTTTAGCTCATAATTTCCTCGTTCTAGCTAATGTTGTCAATTTAATCGAGACGTGTTTACGTACGTTCTCCAGGTTCTTTCCATAAATACTGTTGTTTGTCAGTTTAAAATTATCACGTTCAAATTCAGGTGTAGCCTGTTGTCGTTTTTTTAGTGTTAAATTTGATAAACGGTTTCAACCAAGCTTTTTTTTTTTGAAAGTCACAACTCTGTGTATTTTCTTAAGCACCAAACCGTGCGAAAGATAGAACTACAAGTTTTTATAGTGACAAACGTATTTCTTTCGGGGAAGAAAGTGTGTAACTAATTTTTTAGTGAAATTTGGTAATTTGAATAGTGCATGCAGTTCTTTGTTGTAAGGTGACAACATTTAGCAAGTTATTGTTACATTTTCTCGTGCAAAGGGATAATCGGAATGTTTGTCGTGTAACTATTCAGGATAATCCAAATCTACCTCTACAACATATCCAGTGTCATTTTCAGGTATATTTGTCATGTCGAGCGTAGCTATTTCTGCAGCCGTTGACCAACGAAAACCTGAATATGGTAAGGCTTGCATCAAGCAAAAACCGTACAGATTATTTTTATCCAAACACTCTATGTATGACGTAGTTGTATCAGGGTTATAATTTGGCAGAGAAGGATTGTTAGCTTTTGTGTAACGATTCAATACTGTGGAGAAACCACCGCGTACCCAACGTTCGAACATCATGTACATATCGATATCTGTTAATAACTCAAGTTTTTCGTTGGTTAATTTCAAAGCTGCATCCCACGCCAAACCTAGAAGACTAAAGTAATAGACAGGGTCTAGTCCATAATATTTCAAGCACATGGTGCGATAAGCCTGAAAAATGTCACCCAGGAGCACCGCATTAGTTAATAAATAGTAATTACGATAATCACCCAATGTTTGACAATCCAGCAAATTCCACACGTGTCGTGCGTATGTATATTGTTCACCCGTGATGACACCGTCTGTTAATGTAGAATAGAATGACTCTTTCGGTGGAAGTTGTTGTTCGTCAAACTTGGAAAATGAATCAAAATACTCGGATATTGTCCTTTTACGAGTGAGATCCTAGCATGTATTAGGAAAACGGTTTGCATTAAAGGAAATTCTGTCACAGTTTCAACTAATGTGTCCAAAGAGGCAGACAGGAACTGATACGAATCCAAAAATAATAAATTTCTTATTTGTAATGATAGATATCGTTCGGTGTTCTTTGGAATAATTTTCACAGAATGGTCACCAAATCTGACAAAGCGCATACGATAAGGTGTAAATCGTAGGAACCGTGATTATGGAATAGAATAGGTAATGTAGGTTTATAGTATTTATACAACAAATTACAACGCTGATGCGCTGCTCCTCTGTATAAGCCATAAATATGATTGTGGTCACGTACACGCGTATCGAGAAGAGCAAATGACGTATTGCAAATATAACAATGTGTAGCTGCTCTGAAACGTTTTTCATCATCGGCCGTGTAAATCATAGGAGTGATTAAAGACAGTTTGGACAGAGTTTCCTATACACTCTCCTATACACTTTATGCAAATGAACTCTTCCCATGTTATCAACAACGATGTAGGCAAACCCTCACGGAACATGCGTTCCTAATTTTTGTACATAGGAAAAATTAGGGTCAGGTTGACAAGTACTGAGTTTAGGTAATAAACATTCAAAGTCTGCATATACCACGTAAGATGCTGGTTATTGCTTATTGTGATGGCTGAATTGCATCGTTTGTTTATTTGGCATTTCTAGTCATTGTAATTTGTTTTGTTTACAAAGTGGTTCGTGCGCCTGTAATTTTTCTTTAGTATGCAAAGGACAAATACAATACAAACAAATGTATCTGGTCGTATTACTGTGGGTGAGTTGATTAAAATCTCTAATCAAACAGCAATGTTTATTATCAAACAATAACAATTTAACAACCTGATCTGACTCCATATTGCTAATACGCAAGGGGAAAATCGTTTTGTTCTCATAACCATAAACGCTAACTGCGATGTTATTTTGTTTTTCAAAACGATTTACTTCAGCGAGTGGTGTTGAAAAACTGTTTCCATCGAAATTTAATGTTCCCAAGAACCTTTCATAATGCTTGTAATGAGATGGATGACTGTCGACACGATGCAATTCAGCCAGTACAGAATATACAAAACAACGACTGTCATAACAATCTATGTTCAACAAAGCATCCTTATTAATTAAATAATCATCTAAACGATAACTGCAACCACCAGCGAGTGAATGTAGTGACCAAAATGGATATTGCATTTATCGATGGAAGCTATTACCCATCCTGATTAATTTTTCTGATATGATTCAAAGGCATTCAAAATTTTTTGTTAAAGCAATATCGATAGCATTATTAAAATCTAAGACAGATAAAACAGTAAGAGGTGTACTTCATAAATAGATATTTGTAGTTTTTTTTTCGACGGGTGTTTCTTTAACCAAAGTAAGATGAAGACACATCATAAACTTAAATTGATTGTAATGTCGTTGCATGATCAAAAAGTCTTAAAAGATGGGTTCTGATCATATCAAAGTAAGTTCGTATGTCGATGGTATCTACCTGTTGTCCATAGACATATCTCTGGAAAAAGTTTGGAATGCACTCTCCTCCAGAATGAACGGAGGTGGAGGTGGTGATGTCGATGATGTCGGTGGTGTCGATATCGCACAATGGGTAGAGTTATTATGCTCTTGTAAACCTTTTAAGGTTGGAATGGAAACATTACACGTAGAACAATCGAATGTGCATTTCATTCGTTGATGTGGTAAAGTAAACGCACGTTGGTCCGGATGGTGTTTCCTTTTATGATGGTATACATTTTTAGAATGAATTTAAGTGTTCCCACAGATGTCACACAAAAAAGACATTTCTAAAAGAAATAAAAAGAATGGATTAGTAGATTGACTTCTGCATCCAGTATTTATAGGTCTCTTCCCTTACTACGATGAAATAAATAGAGTGAATGAAAAAAAATCACATTTTATTCACACATTACATTTTATATACATCACATCACATCACATTTTATACACATATTTTCCAGGATTAGACATTTTCATTAAACGGTTAACCATTTGCATAGGTGTACAACCTTTACATTGGTAATATAATAGACACAAAAATATCCACAGACTATAGTTCCAAATTT
>JAHWFP010074958.1:0-15673 GCA_023313725.1 Lithobius niger
GCTCACCTTGCCAAAAAATGCAGTCATTTCTCACTCCGTCCCGATTTAATCTCGTCTTGGTGGCCTTCAAGGCCAGGACGCCCCCATCTCCATCTATCCACCCGACCTCTACTTTGCAACTATATAGAACTTCTTACTTCCAGGAATGGACCGAATCGTTTAACTCGTCCAAGATCTCTTATCTTGTCTTTTGTGTCTGCAGAAGACTACTGTGCACTTTAAAATTTTAAAGTGTTACGAGAAGGACAGGGACTTTCAATGAGAGAAAATTGTTCAAAGCACCCTAGTTTGGCCCCCCATGAAGTCGAGCCTTACCACGCTAAAACGAAATCTCTAAGCTGTCGAGGTAGTTCTTTTTCGTATGTAAAGACAACAGATTATACAGTAACAATTTTCCCTATTTGGAAAATCATAACAAGATACTAAGCATAACAGGGATTACTAAAACGCAACTTGGAAATTTATAGTGCATCAGAAACTAAGAAGGAACAGTTTTTATACAACAAAGACCATTTCAGATGTATTTTCGCCAGCAAAACCAAGCATTATGAGAGATATACAATGCTCCGACAGCAAGTTCAGTTCACCCGCAGTGATAAACACTCATAAAAAATTTCGATTTTTGCTTAAAACTTCACGATTTTTGTTTATTATTTCAGGATTGCAAAACTTAAAAAGCAAGAAAAATTATACTGAGGTGTTTGTTGTAACTGTGACTCAACTTGCAGTCAGTGCATTTTAAATTTCGTAACCTCGTCCCTCACCGTAGGAATCGTTAACCCATTCTTCTCGACAAATTTGTTCAAAAGATAAAATTATTAATACGATACGAGTATACTACTCTGCTAATTACTTAGCTACGAAAATCAAGAGATGTGATTATGGACTTACGAAAAATTTGGATTGAAAATAAAGTCGGAGAAAACTTAAAAAAAGAAGTGCTTGTCTACTGCTTGAAACGAGATGCCAGAAAAGTATGGCACATCTGCAGCTACAATCAACAAAATTGTTCACATCTCATAAATTCTTCCAACAGTATGTAAGAGAGATCCGTTTGTTTTTGCAAAATTGTCTAGTAAGTCATTCATAATCAGTGGTAAAATACCGTTTTGTTAACGTGGTAAAATAACCTCCATTTTTTGAGCACCGTTTGACAGATTTTCCGTACCTCTCGTAATGCAAGATGGAGTGATTCCGACTTCCACTAACTGTAAATATTACTTCGGAATTTCGGAATAACAATTCAAGGTATACACTTCTGCCTTGCCTTGCACCGAATATGCTGACAACTAGTTGAAACTGCAGCATAGACCCATTGAGACAACTGTATCTTCTGGTGTTAATGGTTAGTTAACTTGTTTACTGTCTTTTTTTTTTAATAGAAGGTAATAGTAAACAAACAGAAGGCAATAATAAATTTTGAACATAGCCTATTTCACATTTACACATTCTGGACCGATGAAATAAGACATAATTTAGCTAATACCTAATGCTATATACCAGGTATCCCCAAAATCAGGGTCACCCTGGAGATACACGTGGATGATATATCGGATGTTCATGCTGACGATACCGCCAGCATGAACAAAGATACAAATTCCCGGTATATCACCCACGTGTATCTCCAGGGTGACCCCTGACTTTTGGGACACTTAGTATACGACTGCTTAAAAAATTTAAATTGACGCCATTGACAGAATGGAGGGGATATGGTTGTATGGATCCGCAGGATGCTAACTATTGACGACCCGACCTGCAAGCCAGTACGGAACGCGTGCCAAATCAATGACCATTAAAGATCTCTTGCAGCTCCTTGAACACGGCACGCACACCCAATGACGGAACAAGCAAACATACCGATCTATAACATTCCGGTAAAATCAATCGGAACACTGCAAACAGGAAAAACTGCTGGAAAAGAAAAGTAAGCAAGCAAGCAAGCAAGCATTAGAGTGTTCCAATGATTGGGAAACATCTGGAATAGTCCACACGACCAACTGAAAGCATCAAGGCATGTTAGCAGCGTGAGAAAGCTCCAGATTTCTCCATTTCCAATAGCAATTCTGGAAAGAATTGGGAGATTTTGACGAGTTTTCAAAACAAAAACTAAATTTTCGTGGAGTTCCACTAGTCAAGAGTTCGTCCAGAAATATAAAAGTCCAACTTCCCAATTGTTCCATTCCTTCATTACAAACGTTCGATTTTTTTTACTCACTGTTTCTAACCGGCAAGAAGAACCTCAAAAGAAATGTCAGATACTTTTTTTTTCATAAAATGAGTATAAAGAGGAGTAGCATAAAGGACAGTCCATAGCATCCATGATAATATTGCTCATATAGTCCATGATAGCAATACTGCATGTTCAAGCTCTCATTCTGGGTCGCGACTCCATGCGCTCAATTGTGGAATGACTGGTTGTTACCTATTTTCTGGGCTATCCCGCGTTAAAACAGGGTGGCGTTCTACCGGGAACACCGGAAAATTCAGGGAATTTATCAAGTCTGGAAAATTCAGGGAAAAATCAGGGAATTTGATAAATATAATCCTAGAGGCCGGCTAAAAGGAAAACCACTCCTCCCCTCCTTGTGCCCGCATTGAAAATGCACTCTCCCACTCTACCTGCATGGAAACAGGAGGCAAGCATGAGTGGTAGATCAACTCAATAAAGGTTCAATCTGACAAGTCGTCGGGCCAAACAATCACTTCTCCCCTCCTAGCGCCCGCTTGCAAGTGCGCTCTCCCATTCTACCTGCATACAAAGAGGAGTCAGGCATGAGTGGTCGATCAATCTGACAAGTCGTCGGGAAGAGTGCCGGAAAAATGTCCCGGGAAAATGTCCCGGGAAATGTGTCCGTAAACTTGATTCATGACCGGCCCCGTGCATAGCACGGGCTTCCTCTAGTTTGATAAATATATACAGAAAGTCAGGGAATTGGAACAGTTTCCGGAAAGTCTCTTTCACGTATAAAGAATAGCTAATTCGGATATAATTTTTTCCTTCTAAAACTGTCACTCAATTCAAACTTCACGTCCTTTTTGTTTCATTTCTGATAAAGTGAAAACCCTTTAGGTTTAAGTAATGTGGGACTAAGTGCGTTTCTAGTTTTGTTAAGATTATAGCCTTTTCCTACTCTTTGCCAATACCAGTTAGGGGAGTGCAATTTTTGATTTAGAAAGCAATGCGATATAGGTTATTGCGTTTAGAGTGAAATGTGAAAAACTCTTTTATTAGTTGTGTATTGCACCTTCCTTCGACCCAAAAAAAAAATCGGGGAAAAGTGACAGTATTGGTCTGGAAAAACTGGAAAATTTCAACGAATTTCATCAAGAGCTTTTGAACGCCACCCGGTAAAAATATGTTGTACAAGTTTTAACCTAATAAAGAGGTGTGAAAAATATCACTCATGCTGTGATTAGTCCAGGCGTGCGGCAACTACGTGTGGAATAGCGTTGAAGAATCTTGATCGGGGCAGGAGATGGCTTCTTCAAAGCAAGGCCGACTGGGGTAGAAATCGCGTTTCGCCTCTTGGCTGAACACCCGTTGACACGCACGCCAGAAAGTTGACACCTTTTATCGTTGCATTGGGAAAATAAACATTCTGGTGTGCTGAATCAACTAGACTGGAGCCATGAAATCAAACCCACAGCTTATCTCCCAGAAGACCTTGTGACAAGGGATGGAATATGAAGAGATAGTTACAGTATGGGTAATCACACATCCTACAGTCGTTTTTTTTTTCTCTATTCCTGAATTACATATCCACCCAAAACCAAAACTGGTAGAAAAACCCGCCAAGTTTCCAAAAACGGTCGGCCTTTGAAGGTAGTGATATCATTCCACCAGGGAAAGGCCGCCAAGGTTAATCCTATTAGCCAAGTTAATCGCACATATTAATAGTTCGAAAGTTAAATGAAAACTAGAAGATTGCTACTAGCAGTAGCAATCTTCAAGTTTTCATTTAACGTCCAAAGTATTATTCGGTGCGATTAACTTGGCTAATAGGATTAACCTTGGCGGCCTTTTCCTGGTGGAATGATATCACTACCTTCAAAGGCCGACCGTTTTTGGAAACTTGGCGGGTTTTTCTACCAGTTTTGGTTTTGGGTGGATATCACAACTTTCATAGGACTGTGAACGTACATAAGGTGACCTAGAAAATAGCCAGGTAAATCAATTCCACGGGATATGTTTTGTCCTGTAACAACCGTTATAAGCCACTGAACATATTGTACAAAAGGCAAGTCCGTGCAATTCAGTTTTAGTAAAGCTTCGGCATCGGTAGTGTGTAGCACGCAGCAGTCCAGTGCTCAACCTCTGGAGGCCATTTTGGGGCATTTAATACTAAAAAGTTGCAGGAATTGGTTGCATGGATCAGGATGAGGTAGGACATTGTTTAGTTTGTTCGAAGCTGCGAAGTTTGTCACACTTACAAACCGACAACTTCAAAGCCAACTGGATTGTTGACGAACACTGACCCGGATAAGGCCCATGGTGAAAAGTATTTGCTGACCTCGTGGTACCATTACCGGTCACAAAAAAGCAAGAAAAAAGCAAGAAGAAGAAGAATACTATGCATTCCTGATGAGTTCAGTTCTTGACCAGAACTGTATGCTTTAGAACACCCAAAGCAAAACATGTGTCAAAATGCGTCACTTTACAATTTTTCATGTTTCTGTCTACCAAAAAGGCAAGAAAAGGTAGAAAGGCAAAGAAAAAGGGAAGGGTAGGGGGGGGGGTTAGCCCCTATATCCCCAATGTAGGGGCCACCCTTGGTGCTTCAATGCGAGCTTTGGGAAGCCAGTTAAATTGTTTCCAAATTGTTTTCCTCGGTTTTTAGGTGCGATTACTACAGCTGCCTATAACAACTCTGAATCAACTTCGAATCAACATAAGAATTCAGTCACACACATAAGTCACATAAGACACATAAGTCACATAAGACACATAAGTCACATAAGACACATAAGTCACACGCTAAATGTAAATACACGACAGTGTTGCCATCAAGTAATAGAAATGGGACAAAGTGTGGAGGGAGCATAGACGTAAACATGTATTTCTAATATTTTTTTTTACAAACAAAACTCGATTGAGAATGGACATACGAATGATAAACCAAACCGTACCAATGACAATAAAAGGAAGCCATAAAAACAAACAAAGTAAACAAAACTACTTTGCCGCTCGCTTTGCCATTTAGAAAAAAAAAAAAAACCATTATAGCTCTCTAGTGGCACAGCAACGCAGAGAGAGCACCACGTCCCATTCAAACAGAAATTGCATTCTTTCTGATCTCACTAAGGAATAATTGTTCAGTTAAATAATGAAACCATACACTTTATGCCTAATCTCCCACATAACTGGATTCTCAAACTACTTTTCTTCATCAGACTGTCATTAGAATGGGAACGAATTCGAGCTTCATCGCGGTAACATTCAGACAATAATAATTAATTCCTTCGTTCAAAAACGACGTGCCATTTTAATGAGATTTGTAATTTTCCACCCATTTCTGGTGACAAGTCCGACAGTTGGGCAATCGGCGTGAGGCAGTCATAATTATATTTCCGTTCAATCAAATCAGGATATTTGATTTTACTTCTGATGTGTTTTTAAGTAATGAAACCTTTTTTTTTCCAACCGCATTTTGCGAGCCAATTTTTTTTTTTTTTTTTTGGTTTCGTAGTGCCGCACTAATTTATTTTAATGAAGTCTTCGTATTCTTCCATTTGAAACCTAAATTAAATACGACGGAGAAAAGTTTCGTCGTTATCATTATTTCTAAGCAAAGAATTGAAAATTTGCAAAGTTACTATAACGGTTCATCCGTATTAAATTCTGTAAAAAAAAAAAAAGAACAAAAAAGAAAAAAAATTCATTAGCAGAAACGTATTAAAAATAAAATTAATAATAAATCAGAAACAAAAATCCATTCATTTACCCACCACAATGACATAGAAGCGATGGCATACAGGAAAAGAACAACTTTCCACTTACGTGCAAATGTGCCGTGTTCATTTAGCCATGTGATATTTTTTGACCACCAAGGACGTCGTCATTATAATAGTGTAGTCTCGAACATAGGTAAAAGTAAAAAGTATGGTAAACGGTAACAAATAAAGTCAGGTAAGTTTAGCAAGATAAGATCACAGATTTCAACTCAAGCCACTGAATTCTGACCGAGTGGCTTATGACATACTTACGCCTTCGTCAGAATTTAAACTTGCCTTCATCTACTGATAATTTACTAGCAAATGATTTCACTGTTTGACTTATTTTCACTTAATTTTTATACAGATTTGTATGCATTTATCGAACATGAGATGAGGCATCTCAGAAAGTAATGGATTTGATGTGGTTCAGTTTTAGTAGGATAAATCGTTTACTCAGTAATCCAATAGCCAATTATGTTTGATCCGACTGTTTTATGTAAGTCATCGTGACGCTGGAGGGGCAGATGGGCGAAAAAAATGTCCCCTACGCTTTTCCACCTTTGTGAAAGACGACATGAATTTCACAGTATATCGATAGACTGACAGCAGTAAAGCATTCGTCGATGGTTTCTAATTATTTCTTTTTACGATGGCAAAAGAATGAAGAAACCAGCACGGTTTTAGTATCGATAACAGCTCTTTTTCTTTCATAGCTTGAATCCAGGAAGAATACTCCCGGTAGCTCATACTCAGGATGGGCACAAGTTAAGAGGATCTCCATCGTTTAACACCGCAAAAGAATACACTTAACAATTACAATTCATCAAGTCAGCATGAACAATGATGCCCACTCGTTAACTCCAATCTACAAGAAACCTATGGCTACAAGAAACCTAAATAAACTGCATACAGTGAAAACACACAATGCTGCGACACTTCGCTGCTAAAATCTAGTCCGAGGTTCTCTTCTTCTGCCCACTGAGAATGTGCTGCGGGAATCTTCTTCCTGGATTCAAGCTACGACAGAAAAAGAGTTCTTTGCTACTAAAACAGTGCGGGTTACTTTATTCTCTTGCATCTTAAAGATATAATTAGAAACCATAGAGGAAGCTGCGACAACGGGAGTTAGTTTGTTTACACCTGGCTTGACCAAAATGTGTGCTAATCCTGTCTTCCACTAACATAGCCTACAAATCCAGAATCCTGAGCAGATTTGGACACGATTATTCAGGTGGTGTCGGATTGGTCGGTCCAGGAATCCCCGGGTAGGCCCTGACCATTCCTGTAATTAGGCCTCCCAGGGCCGGATTAAGGCAGGGGCATTAGGGACATTTGTCCCTGGCCCCGAATTTCTAAGGGGCCCCCGGCCCTGCTGAAAGAAAATTTCTCTCATAATGTTTGACAATCAAAACTAAAAAAGAAAATGGGCAATAACGAGAAAACACTGAGCAGTTAAATTCTGAAAGGTACGATGAGAAGTAACTGACAAGTAAGATTCAAAAATACAAAAATTCTTCCCCTTCCCACAATTTTCTTCCATTTGCCCCTAGATAAGGAGTGTTTTACGTGGAAGAGAACTATAGACAGAGGAGGGGAGCCCCCTCAAGAATTTTGTCCAGGGCCCCAAGTAACCTTAATCCGGCCCTGAGGCCTCCTGTAGTGCACAAGAAAGGGCATGCATGCACATAATTCACACACAATGTATGCAACCTGGGGGAAGGGGGGGTAGAAATAGCATAAGAAAAAGTCTTCAGAAACTTTGGAGAAAAGGGGGCCCCCCCATTTAAATTCTCGGGAAGCCCCAACTCCTCCCAATCCGACCCTATACTCAGGCATGGTAGTTCACAAAATACAGATGGGTTGCCGCTACATATGCCCTGGTGTATGTGATCATCCTTTTTCACTCCCCGGTGACGTCGTCATCAGCTATGTAAGCCTCAATGTACGGACAGAATGGTCCTTAACAAAGTCGTAACCAAAAAATCAAGGAAATTCGCAGCAAATTGTGCCCCTCATTTAGTCTGGGTTTAGAAGCGTTTCTGCACTACCAAGCCAACCACACGAGCAAGGGGGAGCGAAGGGATGCCCCACCTCGAGGGTCGGCATTCGCTTCCCCTCGCTCAAAGGAACAAGTTACACGTGAGACATCGTCTGAACCCTGAACCCAAACTATACCCCTCACAAGTTGGCATTCCCGAGTTTTTTTTAGATGGCCATGTACTGCTTCAGGTCAGTTTTACCGTGTTAAGTGCAAGAAAGAAAACTCTCGTGTGGAAGTAAATTAAAGCCACAAAACATTTTTTTACTAACCTTGCTTTTACTAGAACGTTAGATGAGCTAAAATGCTAGCTAAGCTTGTAATATGTAACTGTTGCGCCCTCTGTTGCGCTTCGTTTTAACATTGCTCTAAAACAACGGTTTGTGAACATACGAACCAAAGCAATAAATTCAAAAAAAGCTAAAGCGTACAGAGCAGCAAGACTCCATCCTAAAATCCTAAGGAAGAAATATCCTTACAATCAGTGAAACAAGAAATTATTTGAAGGGCATGAAATTATGAAAATAACAAAGTTATAAGTGACCCTAGAGTCGAACATTACTATAGGAACGAAAAGCCGCTTAAAAGTAGAGTTAGCACCATACCTTGTATACTTTCTTTTTGTTTCACCGATGTTAAGAATTTTCCTTTTTTTAGGGACAGAGCCCTACAATCTGTTCTTTATGCTTTTCCTTTTTTTTTTTTGCTTTAATTGTTGGGAAAGAGAGAGTTACAAGTTGGAGTACAGTTCGAAGAAGGCCGCACGTTACGGTCGCCAAGGTCAGTGCTTTTCAACCGGTGTGCCGCGAAGGTGGTTAAAAGGTGCCGCGAGGTAGAGGGAATCATCACACAAAAAACCTGCCAAAGTACATGTCTTCATCCTTAACGGCAATCACGTGCAGTAGCGAGGCTCGTTTGCTAGTGCTGATAGCCATGTAGCTCGATCTCCGGTAAAGGTCTATTAAGGGCAATATTGGCTAGGGATAGGTTGGTAGTCTGTAGAAGAATATAAAGGTAGTGCCACTCTTTCTCTTACAACGGTAAACATTTTGGGACGAAAGAAGTACCTGTTTATTACCTGTAGTAATAAACAATTATGTGTTTGGTTGGGTATATGCAGTGGCATGTGCCTTGAGAGAGCAACATCCTTTTGCTTGAAGAAAAAAGCTCTTTAACTTTGGGATAGGGGTGATATTGGGTCCGCAAAAAAGTCGAAGGGTACCTCGGGCCAAAAGAGGTTGAAAAGCTCTGGCCTATGTCAACGCTGGTTGGTAGAGCGTTTTTTCCTATGCACGTTTTCACCAACCCCCACATTGTGCCAACACCCCACCCCCTACTGTTGGTTACGACATTAGCGTTTCAATAAGTACCACAAGTAAAGATGGTGCAACAAACTCGGTTGTTGGTATGGTCACAACCAAGGCAGCAGTGTCCACAGGGTTATCCCAGTCGGGGCGATGTTCACTACCAAATCTGTACAAGAGCCACATGTTTAGCAAAACGTGTGGCTCTTGCACAGATCTCACAGTGGACATCACCAGACTAGGATAACCCTATATGGACACTGCTGACATGGCTGCGGCCATAATCAACAACTCCCACGCAACACACGACCATTACGGTTACCAAACTAGGGGAATGTTGGGCCCAGTTGGTATTTTGTGTTGTTTGTTTCCAATCAGGTAGCGTAACAGTAATTATGCAACGGAATGCATAATCATCTTTACTCGTGGTTGAGTCTTCCTTGCAGGCCTGTTGACTGGGCACGAGAGACAGTATAGGAAGGTTTGGAAGGCGAACCGAAGAGAGAGCGAGGGCAAGCAGGTCCTTGGCAGCAGACACCGCTAATGAGCCCCCTTCCCCTCCCAGCATTCCTGACGGGAGGCAGCAGCTTTGTATCGCTAATTCGTCTAAGTCGCGGTTCATTTCCTGCGAGAGATTTCGATCGTCATGGCAACCCGAATTCTATTAGCAACCCCGAACGAGCAGCCGGCATCGCACTTCCGGACCCAGCTCCGACAAAATGATTCCGGAAGAACGAATTCCCCGAACCAAAAGAACACCGTCTGCCAAACGCTGACATCTTGGCTCAGCACCCTTCACTTCAAACGATAACGCGGAGGGAAGATGGGAGAGGAAGAAAAAAAAACGAAAAGAAAAAAAAAGACTCAGAACCTGGAAAAAAAGGATAAAAAGAAGACAGGTTGCGCACAAAAAAAAATCGCAATTTCGAACGGATATTGCTGTTCCTATTGTGAAGTTACCTCTGTTGTTGCAGCCAAGAGCCACGTTGACAATACGGAGTTAACACTTTTCTCTACCACGATTTTCTGTCAGGTGCACTCCAGCAAACCCATTTTGGAATTAAAAATCGAAAAATCTGGTAAAAAAAAAAACCCAATATCAAGAATTTATAGGGTTGGGAGGAGAATTTGTGACCGAGACCCATACTGAAACGTCTTGGATACATTCACATTAGTTCAGTCTTAGTTTATAGAGGGCGCCATGTGCTTTATGTGGGAATTTCTACTCAGTTTTTAGCTTAAAATTAAAGTAAACTAAACGAAACTCGCTTGGATTTAATTATTATTTAGCCTAGCTTAGTTGTAATTAGTTTACTTTAGATTTGGGCTAAAAAATAAGCAAAAATTACCAAATTGAACACGTGGCGCCCTCTGAAAACTCTGACTGAACTAATGGGGACGAATCTAACGTGTTTCAATAGGGACTTTTTAGAGTTACAAATTTTCCTCCCAAACCCTACAAATTCTTGGTAATACTAAATGAAAAAGTGTATTCCACCCAAAGGTAGCCAAGAAAGCCATATACAAGATAATTTCGGTGTGATCGTTTTGGGTTTGGGAACACCACTTACTTTGTTCTTGGTCGCAAAGATCGTTTCGGTGATACGGCGGTGGTATAGACAGTTGGTTTTGGCGCGTTGCAATAATAATTGTAAAGTTTACTCCATGTTTCCTAGTAAAACCTATGAAAATGTATGCAGGTTTAACATCAAACTAAACAACAAGCCTGCTCAGATTTTGCTTATTTATCACTCTTAACCCCCAAAATGCTAATTTTAAACAAAAGAATGCTGTTGTACTTGGTGATTTTAACTTCCCTCCGTCAAAACCGGTATCACTGACCGCCCCTCTCACTTTTAACTCTTAATCACATTGGCCGAACTCAATCGGCCGATTTCCCTATGTGTGTATGATCCAAAATATTTTAGACTTGGTTCTGGCAAAAAGACCCCTTCACCGTTGATAAAACCTACTCAGTTGGTGTTTTTGGATCAAGTGATCAGGTATTGCTAGCGTTTGACTTTAGTGTAGAAGTTCATGTTATGCCTAGTAAAATAAATATTATCTTCTTACATTATAAACCAAAGTCTCGTAGCAGAAATGAAGCAACCGCAACGACCCCCGGAAGGGGAACAATGAAAACGTGCGAGTGTGTCAATTCTTTGGCTTGAAGTTGAAACGGGGACGTTGTTGCCCTGAAAAGAAGTTGAAATTGGCACATTGTTGCCTCGACTAACAATTTGCTCTAACAATTATCCTTCTAACTAAACACTGTGGTAATCTCAAGGGCAAGTATTACATGACGTCATGCACACTTCTTTTTCACACGGTACGCATCGCTTAAGCCACAGCGAAAGACTGGGAGTTGGGAGGGGGGCAACACGATACGATTACGCATTAACTGAACTTAGAAGAGAACAAACAAACAAGCACGGGAGCCGGGTACGTATTCAACTACGTATAGCAAAGAGGAGGAAGGGAAGGAAACCAAGAGGAGAGCGAGAGGACGGGATAAAAGGAGGAGGGGAGAGGGGAGGGAGAGGATTGGCGGAAAGGGGGAGTATACACAAACAAAAATCAACTGTTGCAGTGAACAATCAGGCAGCACAGAGCAAATACTGGGAAACAACCAACGGTCAAACAAATCCCCGGACGAAGCCGGGTACGATGCTAGTATTTAGACATGACAAACTTGATCTTGCCAGGTTGAGTGACGGACTTGCTTTATTCATTGGGATTCCCAACCAGCTGCCTTTTCCTGTGACATCTAAGTGGTTTTCTCATACTTGGATCTTTGCCGTACTGAATTCACTCTTCATTCTAAGTTACGCTGCACGATGAATGCCTTATTTCACGGGAAAACAAATTGTGGGCTAAGTAGCGTCAACAAGGGCTTCATCGACCTTGCAAAAATACTCCCTTCTTAATCAGAAAATTGGTTAGAATCTAAAAATTTAAAAGCTGATCATGATACAATCCTACCTAGCACGTACCATCAAGTTTGACAGTAAAACATTCTATAACCATGTAAGGTATATACATAACAGCGCTACTAGAGCCCACATTTGATAATGGCCATGATATCCAGAAAATGCAATGCATAATTGCTAGATTCTTCCATCGTTGCTGGAAGCCCACTTTTCACCTACCTCTGCGACATTGTACTTAATAAACTTGACCAGGCCTTAAACGATGAATTTCCATCTATGCGTTATTACAAAAGGGAAATAAATAAGACAAAGGGGAAATAATATTAAGGAAAATTGGAAATAAGCGAACAGTGAAACTGCGCCATGGAGGATGTGGCCATAGCGATTAAGGCGCTATGCAAATGATCTAAGCCAGTGGATGATGTGGCCATAGCGATTGAGGCGCTATGCACGTGATCTAAGCCAGTGGAGGATGTGGCCATAGCGATTGAGGCGCTATGCAAGTGATTTAAGCCAGTGGAGGATGTGGTCATAGCAAAATATAGCACAAAGTGGTGCTATGCAAGTGATCTGGGGGCAAACCGGGTAGCCGGTTCGAATCCGGGTAACGCCACTCCGACGAAACATAAGTGCATAAAGGCGGTTTACTAAACTACGTTATTTCTAGTGTATGATTTTCGCTGTTGGCTTATTCCCAATTTTCCTTATTATTATAAAAGGTACATCGACGATAGTATTGCTCTTATTCGAACCGACGAAAAACTTGAAATTCTTTAATTCTTGAACTCGTTTCATCCCTCCATAAAATTCACGATGGAATTATGCAATTATGCATTGCATTTACTCGTTTTTAAGGACGGTTATCTGAACACGAACACGGAAAGCTGTGCAGTGAAAACACACAAATGTTAAAATTTTAGTGAATCAGTTTTCTAACATACGCACTAAGGATGAAGGGAATTTCCCTATTGTTGGTGGCATCGATATGTGTACATCTCTGCTACTAACTGAAGAAAAATGCTTGGCAATGACAAAATCAGTAAACATGCTGGACCCATTACTGACGGTTTATCTGCTGCTTTTTTCCCATCCAGTTTTACCCAGGCTGATGAGGTGACGACGCACTGGGGAGGGCGCAGTTGCACGTTCAACAAATTGGGGGAGGGGGAGCGTGAGGTGAGGTTCCATACGGTAATGACGTCACTTCCGGTCATGTAGGGGAGATGACGTCACTTTGGGTGACTTTTTAAAAAATCATCCACGTCACGTAAAATTTACATGAAATTTCTGGAATTTACACATCTCTACTGGAGAGTGATTCCGAGGACGTGACGTGACTTTTGCATGGGGGTGGGTGGTAAGGTGGACCATGGGTATGTTCTCTGGGGTGGGGGTCACCGGTGGGGTGAGCGTAGAATTAACATGAAATTCGGTTAAATTTACACATCCCGAGGGAGGGAGGCAACCCGTAAGGGTCACGTTCTGTGGGGAGGGGTTCGCGTGGGAGAACTAGTCTTAGGGGGGTGGGTGCTGTGCCCCCTCTGTTTGCACCAATACTATCCCTTTTGACAATGAAATTATCGTCGGAATAACTGGGGTTGGTCAACACTGAGCAGTTATAGAGAGCCTTCAATGCACTAACTACACCATTATGCTAAGGTCCAATTCCTGGACTCATGATGACACGTCAATGTATTGGTCATTATTGCTGCTCACATGTTATGCTAGCTGTTAAATAAATACAGATGCAAACCTATTTACGTTGCCTTTTGGACTTATATGTCTGACTGCCTGAGCGGGGAATCGAACCCACGAACCCACGGCCAAAAGGAAACGTCCATAGGTACCATTTAACACGTGCACGTGTCAAATGCTAACTATGGGCGTTTCCTTTTGGTTGTGTCAGCATGGCTCAGTAGTAGGACCTCAGCCTTTGGTTTTAAAGGTCGTGGGTTCGATTCCCCGTTCAGGCAATCAGACATATAAGTCCAAATGGCAACGTAAATAGGTTTGCCTCTGTATTCATTTAACTCTTGTTGAGCCTTTGGTTTTTCTGTTCATAATGTTGGCCCAATGTGTGTCTTCGTTTATTACTAATATCAGCTGACTTGGTTTCGTTTGGCTTAGAAATCCTCAACTGTTGGAACATCCGGTCCCTAATTTGGATGACCATCATTTTGTGCATCTCTTCAATTAATGCAGTTTCGGGGCAAAAATGTTGAAATGCATTAGCACACGCATGCACTGTTTTGCCCTCTACTAAATAGTTATTTTCATACGCGCATGCGGGAACCATTTAGACCGACGTTATGTTACGGGGCCGGAGGTACAGCTAGTTTGCATTATGTGTGTCACACACGATTACTGTTAAATGAAAAAAGGGAGAAAATCAAAAAAAAATAAGACATAGCATTGCGTTTAGGGCACAGACGGACATGAGTGTTAACTATTCGTCGTCCAGAGACAGCAATAAAAACGCTCGAATAAAGGAATGGGCTTGAAAATCTTTTCCACGCAACGCCAACAGATAGTTGACACGGTGGATATAATTTAACAATTCAAATGACGACCATCAGAATGGCTGTTAATTATTAAAACGTTCATTATTTATTCATTACGTTAATTTATGACGAGATTTTATGAACCTTGACAGACCCAGGCACGCCATCCCGCCGTTTTGAAGGGCGTTTTTATTACCTTACCTTCTAAACAGCCCAGCCTAGCTATACAACAACACTGTCCTCTTCCCCCAGCCCAAATTTCAAAATGCAATAAAAGTCGTCTGAAAAACAAAGTGCATTGTGTGCGAAATGTCGCCATCAAAATGCAACGTATGATGGACTTGACCATCAAATTACATTTTGTTCTCATCATACCAATGGAAATATGTAAAATCACAAAGCAGTAAAAAAGCTACAGAAATACGAAACAGAAAAAAATAGTACAGTAGAAATACCTACCCCCCCAGAAAAGGACTCGAGGGGATTAACCCCTCCACGCATGAAGGCGGGCCTTAAAACGTGACAGGTTGGGTGCTGAAACAACAGAAACCGGCAGAGAATTCCATGGGTTAACAACCTGTACTACATTACTATACTGTGCTACATTATTGTGTACGATTTTCGCTGCTTGGCTGGTTTTCGTCTTACGTTTTATCTACATAATAAGATCGCTGAACTCAAGACTATGAAGATGAAGACTCGAGATTTTAAGTAACAATCACATTAATCAGTTGACATTCTTGGTCCACGTGTTATGTCGTTACAACGGTGCTGAACAATTCTTGGTCCGCGTGCTATGGATTTCAAACTTTCGTCAAAACCGTTGATTGTTGATGGGTGATTTGAGTCACAGGATGCGCTGATTGAGTGAGCGAAGCGAACGATAATCAGCTTTATGTTGAATGTGGTTGTTGACGTAAAAAGCTATACGCCCTGCTCCTGACAGCAAGATTACACCACACAGTC
>JAHWFP010074960.1:6329-23568 GCA_023313725.1 Lithobius niger
TGTCGGCATTAATTTCTGAGCGTTCCAGCAAAACAATGGCGATCTCCGTGTCGTGTTTTGGTGATGCCAGGGGTCGAAATATTCGGATGCAGAGGGGCAAATTGCACTCCAAAAGCGCATTTTGCACTCCAGAAGCAACTCTTGGAGTGCAAAATTGCACACCAAAGTTGAATTTTTCATAACTTTTGAACAGCACAAGCTAGAGAATTGCGGTTTGCGGCATTTTAAACAGCTTGCAATTAGATTTCCTGTTACACCATTCCTTCCAAACAAGTTAAACTCCATTTTTTACTACATTTGATTAAACTATGTGTATAGGTTTTTCAGTTGAATAGTGAAGTTAAGTGAGTTTTAAGCAAAGTGCAGGAAATGGTACATATTATTGAGATGCTGAATCTTCGAATTTTCAATGGCTATAAAATAAGAGACCAGAGTGTTGGTTTACATTTTGATTTTGTACTCCAAAGACTTTTTTTGCACCCCAGTAACAGATTTGGGGTGCAAATTTGCACCTGGTTCAAAATTTGGAAATTCGACCCCTGTGATGCAGTAATTAAATTGTTATATCGGATGTAAGTAACGTATTCTTACCGCAATTCTTGTGTTTAGTTATTGTGGAAGTGATCCAAAAGTCAAACATGCATGTCAAAAAGGATGTAATTCCCTCACACCGAGTTTCATCAAGTTTACACGACCAGTTTTCGAGCCCCGACACGACTCAAATATTATACTCGCAAACACCAATTGGAGACAAAAAAAAACACTAGGCCTACATGACTTGTTTTTTCATTTTGTGCTCTGAAACCAATTTGCCCCAAAATTTAAAAAAAGTTTCTCTGTTCACGCATTTCCTCGACCCCGGTGAGGGTTTTGCATAGCTAGTGGGTGTCATCCAGTTAACCTAACCCATTACGTTAACTGCGGTGAGGTTTAGTTCCCTTGTAACCTCTAAGTAAAAAACTGGTTAACAGGAGCAGGCAAGAAACGATCATTGTGTAATTTGTGTACTTTTTTTTTATTTCTAGTTGTACACGTTTGGCTGCAATGACGAAGGGGCCTTGGGCCGTGATACATCTGAAGAGGGAAGTGAGTTCTCACCTGGTGTTGTTGATATTCCTGGAAAGGTTGTCCGGATTTCTGGAGGCGATTCTCACTCGGCAGCATTAACAGAAGATGGCAAACTTTATATCTGGGGCACCTTCAGGGTAGGTTTTGGTTTTTAAGGTGGCAAAGAGGTAATTATTCGGGACAAATAAATTTTTTGGCGTTTTTTATGTTTTTTATTGCAAATTATGCACAATTTATTTCTCTTGCTTTCTGTGAAAACCACTTGTCAATACAGTTTACTTTTTTTTTGTAAAATATGAGTTCGTGAAGTTTGGTCGGAAATTTGACGGAAAGTTGCATAGGATTTGGTTTATACTCACTTATAATGGGAGTAAAACGATAATTTTTGATGCCAGAATGAACAACACAACGATGTTCTCTTGGTATTTCAGGGAGTTCTGGTAAGTGATATCGTCTCCAGAGGGCGTTCAGGTTTCGGCATTGACAGGTTGTGGCCAGGGCGGCCTAATATTCGTTGGCAGACTGCACGACCCATGGCCAGTGGGAATGGGATCTGGTTGAGCAGGTTTTTCCTACGGCGAATGCAGCCGCAGGCCGTGTTTGGCTTTCTAGTAGGTTGGCTGGCAGTGGCATGTTTGTGAATCTATCCCATGAAGATTCAATCAGAGAACTAGTTTCCGCAGGAGAATCGAAGTTCTATGAGTAGAATCCGACGAAACCGTTAGTTTTAACCTCCCGCCGCCACCCTGGCACTGGGTTGTGGCCAGCCGCAAAAGACAGTGGTGTGTAGACGCGTGATGGAGATGGAGGTAGCTACCGGAAGTAATGTCAAGTTTTGCATAAATTAAGGTGTAATTGTACGCAAAGTGGTTAGATCGAAATGTGCCGCGTTGCAGGGAAGCATCCCATAAGTAACACAGTTTTGTCGTATTCTACTCAAAGAACTGGTAGAATCTTCATTTGTAAACTTTAACCTTGATATTTCAAAGTCGGATTTTTTTGTTATTTCTTTTGTTATTTTGTCGATTTTTCAAAGTGTCATCATAATAATAAGTTTTTCCTGTATAACTCCTGCAATTTTAGTTCAATTTCTATGAAATTTTGATGATGGTAGCCCTGCCTAAGTTTTCATTCGTCCTTGACCTTCGCACTTGGGCAGATCGGCTAAATGCTTATCTCTTCTCAAGATGGAATTGACTAATGATCAGTGTTTTGCTCGAAATTCATGGGGGGGGGGGGGAGAAACCATTACGAACAGCAAATTCGTAAAAAAATAAGCTGAAATTATAAATATTTGTTCGTCTTATCGGAACATTCACATTAACAGAATTCGTATTAGCCGTGCTGTACATATTTAGTGCTGGAAAAATACCGGCAAGCGGTGTTTATTGTGGCGTGAGTACGAATTGCAATGTAGTGTTTAGTGCTGACTGAATAACTGACTGACCAAAATATTGAAAAAATGTCTTATTAAGCGGTAATTTTTGCTGTCAGAAAAAAAAAAAGAGGTTGTACTGTAGTTGCATACAGTAATGGGTTGGCGTGAAATTTTCGCACATATCACACACGCAGGGCTGCGCCAAAAGTTTATTTAAATAGGGACCAGATACTAATTTTACGCTCTTTGCCCACGCCCTCCTCTTGATTGTACTACAATGTTGGTACCAAATTTTGTTGCATTAACTGTTTTAAACGGGACGAAAAGCCAATGGGCTCGAAATTGGTTAACTAAATACGGATGCAAACCTACTTACATTGCCTTTTGGACTTGTATGTCAGACTGCCTGAGCGGGGGAATCGAACCCACGACCTTTGAAATCAAAGGCGAGGTCCTACTGCTGAACCAGACTGACACGGCCTATAAGGTTATAGCCTTGTCAGTCTGGCTCATCAGTAGGACCTTTGCCTTTGATTTCAAAGGTCGTGGGTTCGATTCCCCGCTCAGTCAGTCTGACATATAAGTCCAAAAGGCAACGTAAATAGGTTTGTATCTGTATTTAGCATTAACTGTTTGACTTAAAATACATTTTCAAGTGAAAATATGAACAAGCGTAATCGTGAAAATAAAACGGGAACATGGCCGTAAATTTATTATTATTTCTATGAATGGAGACAATTAAAAAAATATATTCTTGAGTGCTTTCACGTCAGCCTGGAAGCTAAAGAACAATTTAAGAGGACTTACTTTTTTTTAAGCAATTAATTAAGTACAAAAAGTAATGAAAAATGCAACTTTTTTTTTAACGAGATTTTTATTCCCCTAATAACTCTTGACTGGGCAGCATTTGTATCCCATGCACTCCAGTAGGCTGGGGTCTGCCACACACCCATCTTCAAATTAAAGCAATTTCGATCCTATTTAAAAATGTCACATCGCTGTCTACATTTTGTACGCGTAGATTTCAAAGGAAAGGGTATTTACCGTTCTAATATCCTTGCAAATTTTCGACAGTCTGGTTTTTCCGGAGTTTATGGGCTTAGAATGACTGTCTTCGTCAGGTTACCACATCACCGCTCACACGAAGTGAGCGGTGATGTGATAGCCTGATGACGACAGTCGTTCCGAGCACCTCCAACTCCAGAAAAAGCTCATTGTTGAAAATTTGTAAGGATATTGGAATGGTAAATATCCTTTCCTTTAAAATCTAAGCGTACAAAATGTAAACAATGTCGATCCTAATTTCGTAAAGTTGATGCCACATCAACAAATCAAATGTTGGTGTTTCAAAGTGTATTCAGATTAGTTATGAAATGCAAATGACCTAAAGGAAGAGCATCTTAGATTTGATTAAAGGCAAATGAATTTTATTAAAATCTTTCCCTTTTTGTTGCAGGATTCGTCGGGAGCCATGGGCTTGCTCACTTCGAGTGTCCAAAAAACGCCAATTGAGATCATGAAAGGCCATCATGTAGCCAAGGTGGTTTCCGGCAACGACCACTTAGTAATACTGACCAGTGAGGGTCAGTTGTTCACCTGCGGATGCGGCGAGCAGGGACAGCTCGGACGTGTGGCAGAGTGTTTTTCCAGTCGAGGCGGCCGGAAGGGAATAAGTGAGTAAATGTTGTTCTGTGCTGTTCTAACTTGCGTTTTAGTGAGGTAGGAGGAGTAAGCTGCTAAACTAAAACCGGTCAAGTTTAAGAAATGCACCAGATCCCCGATTAGCCAAGTAACCTCATTATCTGAACCCCATTCTTGGAAAATATTCAGAAATTTGCTTTTTTTTTTTAAACCCAGCACATGCTTTTTAAGTGGATTGCATTTAGGTTTTATTATTTGTAACCTTTGATTTACTTTGCTTATTGTTTGTGAGGGGGAGAGGTTACCGATTTGTCTTACAGCTACTGCTGTCATCATTCAAAGCAACTACGGCTAAGCCCAATAATTGTGTAAAACATTAAAAAAGATGTAATAATAATGCTGGCACGAGCTAAGACTGTGCGAAAAGGGAATGCAATTTCGATTTAGCAAGTCATTGAAAACGAATCAAATCTCTGCAAGTCAAAATGAATTTTATTTTTAAATTATTTCTGATTTTGTGAATTTATTTGAGTAAATGCAATTAAACTAAATTAAAATAAAAATTAGCCCCAAATAAAACATTAACATTAGTCAAAAACTTAACAAAACAAAAAAAAACCAGTGAACCTGGAACCGTGCAGTATTGAAAAGTGCCAAGCCCGAAGTAGATTAATTATGTACTCAGGCAGATATCGTGCTGCTGCAAGGAACTTGGTTGTGTGATTATGAGTTGGAATACCTGAACGGTATTCATAAATATTTCCATGCGGTGGCCACTTCACCGGACGCACTTCCACTGTGTGGGGCGCTTCGCCCCTGGAAACAGAATTAGTAAATGTGTGTGTACTTAATGAAACTTTGTCATGTGAGGTCATCATTATCATTTCTAAGTCGAACTGGCCTGTTTGTATTTTGTCATTATCATTTCTACTACATTGTGAATTGGTAAATAACTAAATATCACTTAAAAAGTAAACAAGTAGTTTGTTAAATGAATAATTACAAGTTGTCGTGCAGTAGCTAAAATATTTGTGTTTTACAGGCTTGTTGCTAAACCCTGCGCCGGTTGTCGTGCGGCGGGTACACGGCCGAATTGTTCAGTTTGATGACATCTGGACGGGAGCTTATTCCACATTCGCAAGGGCGAAAGATTCTGGTGACATCTATATATGCGGGCTGAACAACTACTACCAGCTTGGTAAGTCCTTTTGAACTTTTATTCTCAGGGCAACAGCATTGTCTGGATTTACCCTTGCAGGATGCGTGTGCCGAAACACAGAAATTAATCATTTTCAAAAGAAATAAATCGCAAGCTAAAGATTAAACAAAGTAAACAAGCTGGTCGTCAGATCACCATTCGTCACTGAGAAAAGGTGAACAACACATCAACTTGGGTGAATCGAGGAATCTTCTGATTGCAACTTTCACTAGTGTCGGTTGCCAATCAACGACTTAAGTTTTAGTTACACTTGCCAAGCTGGCGAATTAAAACACAGCTTGACGCTCATATTGTCTCATTTTGGCAACAACATTAGCTGAAAGCGAACGGTTTGCAGCATTGTGTATATAATTTTAAGGGCTATACACTACAGTCAATATTTCAGTTTAGAGGCTGGAGTTTTCTTCGTGAAGGAGCATTTCAGGAATGTCAAAAAATAAAACACCAAACCATGAAATAGTGCCACAAATATTAATTTTATACAATATGTGCAGAGTTCATACAGATGCTGGAAATTGTGGGAATCTTTAGAAAAAAAATTTCTACACTGGAAAATTCTGGAATATACTTGAAATTTATATTTGATACTGGAAAATGCAATAATTTTTAACTCGAGCTAAACTAACGGTTTCCTCCTACAATTAAACAAAGTTATCGTAATTATTTTGTAAAGGTTTAGTTATACAAGTTTTTACTACTAGCCTAAAATACTTACCTGTATTTTATATATGCTTTACAATATAGGAAATGCTACCCGTCCCAAACATGAATTTAATGCACTCTGGGTCCTTGCAACGGCGCTCCCTGGGGCCCGTGTCCACCGCTAGGTGGCGCCCCATTCCCGCTACTCCACACAGTTTTGTTTGGGACGCGATCAAGATCGGTCGCAGCTACTACGTTTCTGTAACATGGAAGTCATCGTTAACCCCAAAAAACGGGCGATCTGCCCTGGGAATGCGTCGGGTAAATGTTCGAACAAACTCTATCATCGTGATCCCCACCCACGGTGTCGCAGATGCAGGGTTTGTAACTTTGGTTCTTTCAAGTGTGCTGAATGGTGTGACACAACGGACCCGAAGATCGTGGCGGCCATCGAAGCTACGTGGGCCGATTCGGACCGTCGGCAGGATTTACGACGAAAAGAACGTGTGTTGGCAAAACAGGCGGCGAACAATCGTGCACTTATCGACCCAGATCAATTTTTGGTGAATGAAGTGGACTCTTGTGGTTCGGAAAACGTGGACGAAACGGTGGCGACCATCGGACAGGTCGCGGACACGTCCTTTGTTCGGCGGCTGCCCGGGACAGGCGACGCGCCCGGACAGGAAGTGAGCTTGGCTAACATGGTGGCGCGTATGGTGTCCGAGCAGATGGCAGCGCTAGAATCGACACGTAAGATGGAGTCGGAGGAGGTCGAACGTCGGCGTGCCCTCGAAACCCAAAAAGGTATTTTGGAAACTTTCGAAAGTTATTTTGGGACGAAGGAGTCGCCAAAATTACCGGTGGGAACTACCATGATCACGGGAGGACAGTCCAGTGCCCGACAACGTTCATTCACGCCGACGGGGTCGCCGCCACGGACTGCCGTAAGTGTTGGTTGTGATGCCGATGAATCGTCACCAAAACGGAGGAGATTGTTGGATACAGTACTCGGCATGGGTGCGGAGGCCGCGGGCAACGCCCAGCGGCCCCCCTCCCAAATGCCGCTGGGACCGTCCCGGACAAGCTCCGGGATGGAACCGGATAGAGCCGACCCGCAAGGACGGGCGGACGCGGGGGGACAGGGCGGCGTGCCGCCTTGGACCCGCTCCCAGTCCGGCACAGCGGACACGTGTTCCGGACAGGGCCAACCGGTGCAGAGACGGTCCGGGACACGGTCGGACACAGCGGAGAACTACACCTATGCGGACTATAGTACGCAGTGGGACAGTCGGTGGTCACATCACGGCGGACAGTGGTCCTGGCCTGGGTACGCAGGCTGGAGCGGACAGGTGGGTCCGGGACACACATCGACACCGCAGCCCGGTACTGGGTGGAATTTGCCCGCGATGCCGCCCCCCCCCTCCCCCGCCCCCATTGTCGCTACAGGGAGGCGGACAGGACGCGGTTTTTTCGCCAGCGGCGCCACAGGGCAGCGACGCGAGGCAGCAGAGTGCAACGGAGAGCTCGGCGAATGCGAGCGCCGGCGTTGTGCTACCGCCGGAGGACCAAGCCAACCGGGGAGGGGACGGGGCGGTGTTCCACGTGCCGCTCGCCCCCGTGATTATACCCACGGATGACAGCCAGGCTCCGTACGGGGACCTGGACCCCGGTGCGGACGGCTCAGCCAACGCCCAGGAAACAATAGAGTGGAAGTGGCTGGTGGAGGAAGTCTATGGATCATTACCAAGCCTATTTTGCCCCCGGGTTGTGGTTCCGGTAATTGCAGAAGGGGAACCACCGGCGACGTCATTCGCGAACATGGACAGAACTGTTAAACAACAGAATAATCTTCCGCAGTCCCAAGTGCTGTTTCGCCAATTGCTCGTGAACGGGGGCACGTTACGGGACACGGGGAAGGTGCTATCAGCCGTCAACCCTCCCCCCCCCACCGGATCTGACGAAGGGGACCTTCTTTTTCTCGGCGGGGAACGCTGGTGCACCAAGAGCGACACGCTACCGCACGTACGAGGAGACCGAGTACGTGGCGGCGGAGGCAAGGATGGACATGGGCTCAAACCTACAGCGCCCACAGTGGATTCGTGTGGCGCCCGCACAATTTGAAGAGGACGAAAGAGTGATTCGGGCGAGTCTGCGCGCGAACTCCACGTCGGACATGGCCTACGCGGCGGCGACGGCCAAGTTGAAGGAGTACCTCGCGTCGGACCCCGAGGACAGAGTCCTGGTGGCCATCGACGAGGCGATTAAACTTATGCGTAAGGGTTCCGAGTTCCACACGGACGCCATTAACTGGGGAACTCGGGCGCTGTTCAACTCGGTGCTGCATAGGAGGGATGGATATCTCGCAAGTGCTCCGGCGGGTGTGTGTAAGGATGCGCTCAAGGACTTACGGTTGCTCCCGATTCATAGGTCTCGTTGGCTGTTCAACGGACAACTCCTCACAGTGGCTCCGGAGCTTAGGGAGAAGGTTAAAGCACCTGTTTCTCATGGTAGGAGTAGAGCAGCCCATAGAGGAGCGGGAGGAAACAGGCAGCCTTTTCGGGAAACCCACCACCCTGGAGGCCAGGGCCAATCGAAGATGGGCCAGAGTGCAGGCGGTCAACCACAAAGCCAGACTGGGACTGGTAAACCACCTAGAGGCCGAGGACACACAGGGAGGGGTGTCTTCCCCCGAAGCCGCGGAGGAGGTCGTAGGCCCCCAACTTCTGGACATTGACAAGGTTCTGGCGCAATCTCCTCAGCCCCCCCCACGGGGACGGGTAGGGGGCAGGATATCGCGCCATTGCGACGCATGGGAACGCATCACGGCGGATCCGTTCGTGGTGGCCGTCGTAAAGTGGGGTTATATCCCAAACTTTACTTCGGTGCCACCACTAAGAAGAGACCCGCCACACTGGTTACTCCGGAGGCCCGAGCCACCAGAATTAGTGGCGGAAGTGATGTCGCTTGTGGAGAAAGGAGCGTTGGTGGTGGCTCCGAGGGACACCTTGGGGTTCTTCAGCCCGGCGAGGGTGATCCCGAAGAGGAACGGGGGGATGCGGTTAATTTTCAACCTGCGCCACCTCAACAGGTTCATCACAACAGAACACTTCAAGATGGAGACGTTGGAGTCCATCAGGGAGGCATTTCAGCCGGGGGACTTCTCGACATCAATCGATTTAGAGGATGCCTATCTACATGTGCCGCTACACAAGAGTGTTCATCACCTGTTCCGATTAGTGTGCCGAGGGAAGGTCTACCAATTTGTGGTCCTTCCCTTCGGATTGTGCTCAGCCCCTCACGTTTTTACAGTGCTAATGAAGCCAGTGCTCGCGATACTTCATCGGGCGCTGATCTACGCGCATGCATACCTGGACGACTGGTGCCTGAGGAACCAAGACGCAGCCGCGTTGTCCCGGGACACGGCAAGGTGTGTGCGGCTTATGACGATGTTAGGCCTGGGTGTGAATGTGAAGAAATCCTGTTTGGTCCCGGAACAGTGCTTCGAGTTCCTGGGGGCTTGGTTCGACACGAAGGATTTCTCCATACGACCGTCCGAGGACAGGGTACACCAGGTAGCGGCAGCAGCGGAGAGCCTCCTGCAGCTACGACAGATTTCCGCGCGGGAGTTGTCCAGGACGATCGGCAGAATGGACTCGTGCGCGTCTCTAGTCCCAAGAGGTTCGTGGAGAGTACGCCCACTGCACTGGCTGCGGAAATTGGAATGGGTACCGAGGGTCTCATGGGAGGACCTCATTTCCCTGGACAGAGCCCCTGTAGAGGCTATAACGTGGTGGACGGAGGCCCGCAATCTGCAGGAAGGGGTACCGATCCACACGCCAGCGTCGGACTGGCTTCTGATCACGGACGCATCCTCCTCGGGGTGGGGTGCGACCGTGGGAGAAGAACAGGCGGCGGGCCTGTGGTTGCCAGAGGAGTGCAACCTTCACATCAATGTGCTGGAGCTACGTGCCGTGTGGAACAGTCTACTAGTGTGGGCACACAGACTCCGGGATTCCTCTGTGACAGTCCTGTCGGACAACACAGCGGCGGTGTCCTACCTACGGAGGGGAGGTGGGACGAAGTCGGGATCACTGTTCGTGGAAGTGCACAGGATCTTCACGCTCTGCGAGGAGTTCAACATCATGTTGGCCCCACGACATATCGCGGGCAGCATGAACGTGTTGGCAGACGAGCTCTCCAGGGTAGGCAGGGTACCCACGACGGAATGGCGCCTCCACCCGGAGGTATGCCATCAGATATTCCAAGAGTGGGGAACTCCGACGGTGGACTTCTTCGCGACACGTGCGAATACACAGCTACCACTCTTTGCCTCCCCGTATCCGGACAGTCGGGCGATGGCGACGGATGGACTGAGTTTGGAGTGGAACAACGTGTTCGGGTATCTGTTCCCACCCTTCAGGCTGATCCAGAAAGTGTTGACCAAAGCGAAAGAGTCGACGGGGTCCTTCATTCTCATAGCCCCGTGGTGGGAGGCCTCCCCGTGGTTCGTGGAACTGTGGAAAATGAAGAAGAGGGACCCGATCGAGCTGCCTCGACGAGCAGACATCCTCTCGCAGCACGCGGGGACGACGCTACACCACAACCCGGCAATCCTACACCTTCACGCGTGGAGGTTGTGAAGGGTATGCTGACGTCGAGTGGATTCTCACGAAGCACGGCGGAAGTTATGGTGGAGAACATTCGTCAATCATCTCAAACAATTTACGAGGGTAAATGGCGCGGATGGGTTGACTGGTGTAAATCCCATCAAGTGAGAAGTTTGGATCCGTCGCCTCAGCAAGTATGTGAATTCCTGAACTCCTTGTTTGCTCAGGGACTGGCCCCTAGCACCATCAAGGGGTATAGGGCGGCTATTAACTCGGTCCTGGCGCTGGCAGGGAAAAGCGACGTGACGGAAAGTGCGAGTGTGGCCAGGATCATCCAATCCTTCAGTGTGCTCCGGCCAAGAACTAGAAAGCTCTACCCGAGTTGGGACCTCACGGAAGTGCTCCACAACCTCGCTGGGGCGCCCTACGAGCCCCTGAACGAAGCGTCCTGGGAGCATCTCTCCAGGAAAGCAGTGTTCCTTCTGGCACTGGCGTCGGCGGCTAGGCAGGGCGAGCTGGCCGCGCTGGCCAGGGACCGAGATTTTCTGCGTGCGTCGCCAAATTGGACTCGAATCACGCTACTTACACACGCAGAATTCCGAGCAAAGAACTCAACACCTGAGGAAGCGCCGACGCCGTTGGTTGTAAACGCGTTGGCGCCTCTACTGGAGGCGGGATGCCCGGATCGCCTTCATTGCCCGGTCAGGGCGTTGAAGTTCTACCTGGCTAGGACTAAGCCAGTGGTGGAGGAGAAAGGCCTTCGGAACACCAGGGGATGGACCCCACTGTTCGTGAAGTTGTCAGCCGGAGGTGAGGATCTCACAAGGGAACCGGCGACGTCATCCACGATTGCTAGGTGGATTTGCAGGGTGATCGAAGAGAGCCATCAACAGGTTGGGATGCCGGCTACAAGCAGGACCAATGCCCACGAAGTCAGAGCGATGGCGACATCATGGGCCTTCGCAGCAGGGACACCGTTGGGCGAAATCCTAGACGCTGCCAGATGGAAGGGACGAAACACTTTCGTGGCCCATTACTTAAGGGAAGTAGTGATGTCGACGGCAACCCGCAGAGACATCAGGTTCATGGCAGCTGGTAAGCTGGTAAAGAGGAAGTGAGGTAAGGGGTTTAGGCTAGTAATTGTAGACGTAGAAAGTGCTCGAGGGTAGTCCTGCTAGACAGATTGATTTTGTAGGGCTACTGGGGACTTGCAATGGCGCGGGTTCGACGCCTTCGTTCAAGTAGGACAAAGTCAGCATATATAAAATACAGGTAAGTATTTTAGGCTAGTAGTAAAAACGAGGTTTTAACCTCTAAAAATAGTTTTTACTTAGCCTAAAATACTTACCTGTGGGAACCCACCCTCCTCCCGCGTCGAACCGTTTACGGGGAGACAAACTGTGTGGAGTAGCGGGAATGGGGCGCCACCTAGCGGTGGACACGGGCCCCAGGGAGCGCCGTTGCAAGGACCCAGAGTGCATTAAATTCATGTTTGGGACGGGTAGCATTTCCAATATTGTAAAGCATATATAAAACACAGGTAAGTATTTTAGGCTAAGTAAAAACTATTTTTAGAGGTTAAAACCTCGTTTTATTTCCCTTGTTTATTTAAATTTATTTAAAGTTAGGCTAGTGCCGTCGTCAATTTTCTTTTTTCGCGTGCTCTCGGAAAACCAAAAGGATCATTTACTTTGAAGTGTACGACTCGTGATTCGTGCAAATACTTGAACTTCACCAATTGATGCACAACTACTAATGCAAGTTGCTGCTAATTTCCGATAGTCATTTAAACACTAGTTATGTGTTCATACGCCGGCAATTGTGACAGTGTGAGTCACTGGGGCCGGGCTCCGCAGCTCTGCATCTGAACAGTTGGTGGAATTTAAGCGTAAGGGGAGCACACACACTATCTCCAGGTGCTTAGTGGGAATAAAAACCCTGTTTCCGCCCTTCAATGGTTTTGAATGAGCGCCCTGAGTTCGGGTGAAGACGCTACTATCTTTATCAGGCTTCTTGCGTTCTGTATAATTTACTGCCTCGGTCGTCAAATGTTTTTGAATCTTGCGCGTGTGACAACTGATCTTTATGGTCTTGTGCCATTTGAGGGCAACAATGCAACATGGTCTACACTGGAGAGACAAGGAGAAGCATTCATTTACGTCTACTTGATGTTATCAAAGCGTCAAGAAGTCGAGACCACTCCTGGTGACTACAGCCCGAGTCTACCAGCCAGAGCTGAAGGTCTAACCCGAAAGCTAGAAAAATTCGATAAGTGCAGGGTGTCAGATCCTCTCTAGGGTGGATGTAAACTCATGAAGTGGTGCAGCTTTCCTGTATGATGTCATAAGTAAAATGGCGGCAGCAAAAATCCTTCATAATTGCATGTAATAGACTGGAAGAAAAAACCAAAAAAAATAACTTTCAACAGAAAATGTTGAGACATTTGGGCACCGGGCGGTGTTACTTTAATTTTGGCATGCTGTGTCCGAATCTGCACGGTGTCAAGTTGAATTTCTCCTAAGCCCGGAATTCAAGATGGCGACCAAAAAACAAGATTTTTGCTTCTAGCGCTTAAACCATTCATCCGATCAAAAATAAACCAGCCACCAATTATGTTTAGAATAAAATTTCCTTCAGAAAAAGTTCTATTCATATTTTTGATAAAATTAACCCTTCTGGCTGAAATTTGTCATTTAAGATCTATTAGGCCATTTATGTATCTTGAAAATCTTGATGTATTCACAGCCGCCAAACCGGTGATGCCAGAAGCCCTGAACCGTACCCTAAATTCTTCGAATGAAGATCTCTCATTCACTTGTGAAAAAGAAGTCAATGGGGCGCTTCCATTCCTGGACATCTCCATCTCCCGAACCACCACTGGCAACGTCCACTGGGATCCCTTTAAGAAACCCAGCCAAACTGATAGTGGAATCCACTACCAATTCTGGACACCCTAAGAGACAGCTTCGGGCCGTCCTCTACGGGAACATGCTGCATGTACGTCACAGGTCCTTCGACCCACAGTCAGCGGAGCCTCACTACCAACAAGAGAAAGAAAATACCTTAAACTTGGATTTCCCGCTAAGCTCATCAATGAGGCTATCAAAAGAAGCAAAAAATGGAAACCGGAATCAGGAAAACCAAAATCCTCCTCCGGCCGACCAGTCAAAGTAATTCCTTACATCGCAGGAGCTAGCGAGAAGATACAAAAGGCACTTGCCAAAGCCACCTTTCAATGCTACATGACGAATCCTCCTAACCTGAAAAAGATGCTACAAAAAAACTTAAAAGACACTCACCTGAAATTGAGCTTCCATTTCAATCGCCCGAACCCATAGAGACATCTTCAGCACCAGCAGGATCTTCGAACTTGCCTGATAATCCTCCCCCAAAGCACCCCCTCCACTCCCCACACACGCATAAGTACGCCACCAGATCCAAAGTCAAACCTCGACAATCATCTCTTTTGAACCACCCCCTCCCCTCTCCCCCCACTCCTGACCCCTCTCCATCCCCAGTGGAGCTGCTTCCACCAGCGATCCTTCACACCAAAAATGTTGTGCATACTGTGCCCTGTAAACACTGCGCCAGTGTATACAAGGGGAAACAAAAAGGCGAGTTCGCTCACGCCTCAATGAACACTACTCAGCTACAATAAGCACTGACCGTAGAAACAGCATTGCTATGCACGAATTATATACCAAACACCAGACAGATTGGCTAAATACGAGCATTTTGTTAAAGGCAAATACTAGCAATGAAGCACACCTCCGAGCTGTTTGAAACCATCGCAATCCAACATTTTCAAAATGGAGGTGTGCCCCTCGTGAACACTCAGGAGCCAGCATATCCTCAAGTGGCTAAACTAGTCACTCCAGATCTGTCAACTCGCCTCAATGCAAAATGGAATAACTGGCTACTAAGGCCCGCTAGGATGACAAGTGACGCATCCAGTGACAACTGAGAAGCATGGGATTTTCAAATAGTGTATATAACGACTGTCTGCAAAATGGACTACATGTGAAAGTTTTCGTAATCTGAAATAGTAATTTAGTGGCCAGTGGAAGGTGACAGACTCACAAGTAACTTTACTGGTGATATCACCGAAAATTTGCCTGTAGTGCAACTTCTGACTGGGAATTTGTGCTGCAATTTTGGTTTGTGTGAATCATAACAATATAATTGTAAGTAATCATTCATGTATGCTGTAGATAACAACAGCGCACATGTGTATTATAATTCCTGACTAAACAGCTGCAGTAATTCTAATTAAGATCAACTAACTTAATTGGGCTTAAATGAAAGGTGAAGGTGTGTACTTCCAGCAACAGTAATTAAAAGATTTATTTTAACTACGACAGTTTATCTACATTGTAACGCTTTGATTTTCACTCCATTTTACGACAAGACCCTTCTTTAAACTGCTTCTGTAGCCGTTATAATTCAGATAAGTGGATGTGATTAAGTTTAGATGAAAGATGAAGATGTTTATTTTCCAACAAATGTAATTAAAACTATTTATTTTAATTAGAAGCTAAGCTACGGTAGTTTATCTACGAGGTAGCGCTTTGATTTTTGTATCTTTTGCGATAAGTTCAGTCTTTAAACTGGTGCAGTAGACGTTCTAAATTAGATGAATGTCAGAATGGATGTAATTAGACTTAAATGAAAGATGAAGATGTATATTTTCCAACAAGGGTAATTAAACGATTTATTTTAATTAGGAGTTAAGCTACAGCTTTATCTACATTTGATGTTGCGGTCATTTTACAACAAGTTCCAGCTTTAATCTGCTTCAGTAGCCATTCTATTTCAGATAAATGGATGTAATTAGGCTTAGAAGAAAGTTGAAGATATATACATCTTCATTGTTCATCTCAGCCTTATCCGATCATTCACTGGGGTTACGCAGTCCTTGCTAAAGCGACTTGAAGTTAATTCGCATTGAACTGACATTGCTTTAAGTTCAAGTCGACATAAGCGAGGAGTGGATACACAGGCCTAGAGTTAACGCGACTCCGCCCAATCTCCGCGTACACGGTACCAGTCTTAAGTCGCTTTAAGAGCGGGGTAAAAACTTGGAATAAGCGCATGCGCCGCCATCGCGACCGGTCGTCTGCTTTTTGCTACCAACAGCACACAGCGAAATAGGTTTTCTGTAGTGAAACTTGAGCAGTGAATACCCGAAATTGCTACTGAGTTTGCTAATCCTTTCTTGCGTTGATGAAGGAACTTCGAAACTAAAGAAAAAAGTTTACGGAAAAATTTTCAAAAAATTAATGAAAAAAATACTCTTTTTTTTTTAATTTTCCTCCCCCCCCCCCAAAAAAAAAATCCACTTTGATTACGCTAGGTTGTGCAATTTATATTCACTATGTGTGTGTGTTTTGGCCTGTCTTATGCTTTTTTTTTTTTTACTTCTTTTATATTGCCTAATTAGGTTAAAATGTGTTTTATGTAATGCTTATTTAGGTGCGTTACTGTTTGTTCTTATCCTGCTTTTTTTCGTTTTTTTAATGTCTTTTCATTCTTAAAAAAAGACTTTGGTCTTATGCGTAGCCTGTTGATTAAGGTAAACACTTTTCAGTTGTGAAATGAATCAATTCATTCATTCGATAGGTTAAATAAACAAGCATCAAAAGGGAGTTAGCAGTAATACTGGTGCAATTGTTGACGGAAGGTGTACTTTTGGAGTTTGCCGCGCTCCCAGCCGAAGTCAATGCGCTCGATGGCGCCAGAGTGATTTCTAATCAGAAACTTCTAGGGGGTTTTACATGCCACAATCGATATGAGAAGGAAGCATCCCAAGGCCCTTCTCTTCCCGAACATGACAGTGATGGTTGAGGAAATTTAGGGAAAAAAATGCCGTGGCAAAGGATAAATCTTGGGAAACTTAGATTTTTTTCCCGCTCTCGCAAACATTTTTTTTTTTCACGTAGGGGGAGGGCGGGGGCAAAGGGGTTAATGAGTTAGGTAGACGGTCAGTCGGACATCAGGTAACATCGGCATAAGTTAGATTTTGATTGTCGGAAAAATAAACTTTTCTAAAAATTTCTATTATTTATTTTTTTCTTATTTTTTGTATTCGAAACCTGCTACGACACGAGTTTGTTTATAGAACGAGAACGGCTGCTTGTTTTGTGATGGCGGCCAGTGCCGTGCATGTTGGGGTAAGGGGATTGACCCTGCCCTCTTTGCAAAATATCATTTCTGTAAAAAAAAAAATGGCCTTCTTGTACCGACATTTGCTGGTAAGCCAGTGACTGAAAAGGGCCAAAAAGCCAAAAAGGCCTAAAAGAACCTTCTTACTAAAAGTTGCTACTGATGACCGCGAATGATTGAATCAAGTTCACGTAAAAAAGGTATTGTAGAGCCTGTTAAAATGGAAGTTACAGTATAATTTTAAATCCAGCGCTAGCCATACCACTTCGTTCTCTCTGTCCATTGACGTTGTATTATAACTTAAAAACATCCCAGTTTTTTTTAACGTTTTATTACAAAGAATTTTTTTTATATTTTTAAAGTTTTGTTGATGTTACGTGCAATGACTTTAGTTTGAACAAACAAATTCAAACTAATGAAAGTCGAATTAAAAAATTGAACAGTTAATCCTCCGCGCTCCCCCCCCCCCCGCCCCAGGGCGGATCCAAGGGAGGGGCCGAGGGGGCTGCGGCCCCCTCCAAG
>JAHWFP010074961.1:0-10090 GCA_023313725.1 Lithobius niger
CCCCCCCCCCCTCCTTCAATAGTTGCGATGCCTAACGTCGTAGTTTATTTTAATAGGCCTAAAAATCACGTTGTTATGAGTTGAAAACTCACTTGCACATTCAAAGCCAGGCCTCTAAGTTTCAAGTCGGCAATTCCCTTTGTCAATTCGAATCCAGCCAACCAAAACACTACTTCAATTCCGTCAGCCAGTCAGAGCGCTCAAGCTACCCCGGTCGTCCGCGCTGCTACTCCAACTTCCGGTAGTGACAGCCCGGCCGATTTGGGTCAGTCTCTCCTCCTCCAGATGTCCGACTCTCTTCCCCGCACCCCCCTCCGAAGCTATCCTCGGCGTCCGCGCCAACTTCCGGTAATGAGTATATAACCCCAGACCCAGAGACACTCGTTAGCACAGCTCAAGGATTCTCAAAGCTAGAGGTCGCTACGCCGGTCGGGAGTGGAGATGCCGCGGTCCGATTGTTGCCATGCCGGGCAAAAGTAGTGGTTCGTATCGTACTTAGTTTAACTTTAATAAAAGTTTATTTTTTGGACTTTACGTCAAAATTTATAGTTTAATTTTAACTAAACCTCGTAGCTTTAGAAAGTAAATTTATGGAGTGTCAAGCCAAACGGCATTTCGGACGTTGGCAGCCATAATTTAAGGGTTCACGGTCCCTTACTAAAAACCAGCTTTATTTTTCGTGTTTCTTTAAACGCAGTTTAATGTAAACAGGGACGGTTTGATCTTCGTGGAAGGTTGCTTTGATTAAACGCTCGGGTCCACTTTATAAGTAGCCGCGGCTCTATAATTTAAGGAGTTGACTTATCAACAGCAACTCTGGGAGGTTTAATGCTTAGTTAATTCACGGTTGAAACATAACTGTCAATTAGGTCTACTATTACTAGACAGCCGAGGCTGTTCGTAATTTAGAGGGCTCTTTTGCGAAATCCCCTTGTGCCTAACCAAACTTACTTTTTCTATTTGAATGTAAATGTAAAGTGCGTTTTGATTTTTAACATGTTTGTTCAAAAATAAAACCAGGAGTTTAAAACCCAGTTGGTTTACTCGTCTATCGTTCGCTAGAAGTAAGAAATTAAGACAATTCTCTTAAACTTAGCTTAGCTAGCCTAATTTTCCCACCTTGGTGGCAGCGTTACCGCTTATTATTACAGTTAGCCTACAATTTTAGGACATGTGTAGCTCCATTCCCTACGCCGGGGCTGTAGCTGTTGTGCTTGTTTGAAACAAAAAGTACCCCAAAGTAATAGTAAGAAGATCAAGTTACACCAGGCGAGCGGCGATGCTACAAGCACCTACCCCGTCGTAGCATCCGCCGTTACATAGTTTAGAAAATTTAATTTTGGAAACCCCATTCGAAATTTTAGTTTTAAACTTAACCTAACCTTAGCTTTGAGGGAATTATGGAGGTGGAGCCATAGTCGGCATTCTAGGCCCCCATCGCCATAACGTCAGGGTTCACGGTCCCTTTCTAAAAACCAGCTTTTGTTTCCCGTGTTTATTATTATGAATTTAATCTAAACACTAAATCTGCATTTAGACGACGTATTTTTCGGGTGCTTCCCTAGATACTAAGGATCTACAGATTTGAAGATTTGATCTTAGGTCGGACTTAAGAAACATAGTCTTGACTATTTGTGTGTAATTCCCGCGGTTTGCAACAAATAGATTTATTTCATGTAATTCCCGCGGTTTGCATGTTATAACGGGTTCCCGAGGTCCCACAAACTTTTTCTAATCGAAATTGTAGTTTTTACTCTTCACCCAGTTGTGTGAAGTTTGAGTTGAATTTAATGTAAATTCTTGTTGATTTTTCCTGTTGTAAAAATCGCCGTGCTTTTTATTTAAAGCTTTCTTGTTCTGACACTAGTTGATTTTAAATGTAATTGTTTATATTTATTTGCCTTTTAATAAACCTACGAGTTTGTAAAACGCCTGTTTTTCTGCTAGTTTGACTAAATGTAGAAGTTGTAGTTCTTAAGAAACCCACTTAATAATTAAACTTAGAGCTGCATTTAGAAACACCCACCTGGTGGCAGCGAATACCCCCCTTTAATGTTGTCTAGTTAGCCTACAGTTAGGACAAATGACTCTCTGTTACCCATACTGGGCCAGTAGCATACGTGTGCTGTTTTCCGTAAAAGTAAAAACCGCCACCACAACTAGAAGTTAAAGGTCAAAACCATCTTGATGTCGGCGAGGCTACAAGCACCTCTACAGTCGTAGCTTCGGCCGCTACACTACTAGTTAAGCCTAACGTATTCAGAGCTTGCTGAAATTTGGTAGGCATATGCAGAAGGGTCTTGGGGATCCGTTTTTAGGGTTTTTGGCGTTAAGCCTATTTTTAGGCCTATTTTGGATTTTTTGGGTTTTGAACTTGGGAGGTAAAACGGAAACGTTTTTACTTCGGACAAATTTTTATTTAAGGCTTAGTTTGGATAAATAACTTTAAAGTTAAAGGACAGGTAACGATCGTGGTGGAAACTTTTCATACCAACATAATAAAAAATATCACACAAAGTTGTCTGTACAATTAAATATGAGGTTAAGTACCTTCGTAGAGGAAGCCCTTCCTAATAAATACTAAGCTAATGTCTTTGGGCTTTTTGCCCTAAAATAAAAGTAATGAAAATCGAGAATACAAAGTACAAATTTACAATAATGGCGGCCATGACGAAAGAGCGCTGCGGTGATGTTGAAGTTGTTTTCAAATGGCGATAATGAAAGTTCAGGATGGAATTCTTGAAGTTTGGCTTCCTGAAGACTTAGACAATGTGTTTGGCTATTAAACAGTTGCAAGATGAACCGTTTCTGTCCATTATTAAGATTTGGCTGAGGGTTAAAGACCGAGTTCTTTTTGGCCTTTTGAAGCGCTCGAGGAAAAAAAAATTTGTTCATCTTGAAAAAAAAGTTTTTTTCAGCGGCCCGCGTTTACAACAGCAGCGATTCCGATAGAGATCATGTCCTTCCCCCTGTGTTTCTTTCCCATGGTGATTCGTCTGACGAAATTGTTACCATGCTCGCTTTTGAAATTCGTGCATTGGTGGGTTGACAAATAAATAAGGATTTCAAGTCAATTTGTACTACTTTAGTTTTTCTGTTAGTTTGTGACCTTTTCTCTCTTTCATATTTGGTAATCTCCATTTGTTTTTTTTTTTCCATCCTAGTCTGAGCAGATTCTTCCTCCATCATGGAAACTTGTTCTCCAACTACATGAGGTAAGTGGTAGAGACCGTGCTGTGAAGAAATAGTTCAGCAGTTCAGCCTTGCATTCATGGTTGTGCTGTAATAATAAATGAAAACCACTGCTTGTATGAATTAAAGTTACGTATTTGTTTTATAACAATTTAAAACTAGGTTTACTGTGAATTGTAGCGGCGGATGCTACGACGGCTGAGGTTGCTTGTAACATCGCCGACATCTGGTGTAACTGGATCTTGCTTATTATCACTCTGGGTTGACTTTTAGTACTTTTTAGGTTAAAACAGCACAACTGCTACTGTCTCGGCATAGGGAATGGAGCATCGATGTCCTAATAATTAGGTCTGACTAGCAATAACAAGCGGGTAACACTGCCACCAAGGTGGGAAAAGCTAGCTAAGTTAAATTAAAGAGAATTGTCTTAAATGTTAACTTCCAGCAATCATCGAATTAGTAAACCAACTGGCGTTTAAAACTCCTGGTTTTATTTTAAACATGTTAAAGGTTACACTTTTCATTTGGAATACTTTTTACATATAACTTAGCTTTTGGGTTAAAAGCCTTTCGTGAATTTACATTAAATTCGTTCTCTAGAAGTTGGGTTTAGTTCAAATACAATTTCAAATAGAAACAGTGGTTTAGGCAAGGGGATTTCGCAAAAGAGCCCTCTAAATTACAAACAGCCTCAGCTGACTTATAATAGTAGACCTTAGTTATTTTTCAAATGGTACTTCCAAAAGATCAAACCGTCTCCATCGGAATTCACATTAGAAAAGGGATGTACACTCCATGAAGTACTACGCTTCTGCAAATCTTATTGACCCAATGGCCTTTGTTTACATAAGTTAGATTAATGAAAACAATAAAATAAAAGCTGGTTTTTAGGAAGGGACCGTGAGCCCTTACGTTATGGCTATTAAGTCCTAAATGCCGATGGCTTAACAGACCAAAATTTACTAAAGGTTAAAACTTTAAATTTTGAATTTTAAGTCCAAAAGATAAACTTTTAAGTTAAATAAGTTACATACGAACCAACTACCTTTGCCCGGCATGGCAACAATCGGACCGTGACATCTCCACTCCCGACCGGCGTAGCTACCTCTAGCTTTGAGATATCCTGAGCTGTGCTGTGGAGGGAGGGCAACTGAGGCTTTTTATGCTGGCGAGGAGGGTTTTGGTGGTCAAAGCGCGGACTCGCGAGGATGCTAGGCACCTCTGATTGGCTGAGGGCCAGGAGAACAATGGAAAGTGGGAGGAGAAGTCGGCTAAGCAAAGGGTTTGGGTGCAGAGCCGCTGGGAACGAGACCTTTGTTAGAGAAGGTGAAAGGAGTTTTGAACTCAACAAAGTGAATTGGCGTGTCTTTTTAAACTACGATGTTATGCATCGCAACTATTGAAGGAAGGGGGGGGGGACAAAGTGTATTGCTCAGAATAAACATTAGGCTTTGGAAATTAATTGAAATAGTTTTGCATTCGGATGGTAGCTACGGTCGAAGTTTGTGGGTGGAGATTTTTAATAAAACTAAACATAAACGAAGAGCTTCGTTAGGGTTCATGGCAAGAATTTAAGTTTACTAAGGTGCATTTGTGCATAAAACAAAAGATTAAATGTACCAGCTTAGTGATAAATTATGCTATAACGCATTTAGGTTAGTTTTAGTTGTTTGCAGAAGCAGACAAGTGAAATGGACAGTCGGACATTTTTCATGAATAACAAAAAGTCGTCACTCGGATTACAAATAAAAAATATCGTAAGTGTGTATCCTTACATGTATGTGAGGTTAAGTACCTTAAAGGAAGCCCCTCCTATTGCACAACTAAGCTAGTGTTTTTGGCTTTATGCCTGAAAGAATAATTTACAAAATATACAGAGTTGTGGAAAACGGCGACCGGAAATGGTGTTCGTTGCGGCCCAGTTTGGATGTGTTTTCTAACTTTTGCCATTTTTTATTGAAGATGACATTTTAGGATCTGGTGCCGTGGAAATGTAGAGGATGTGTTCTTCTATTAAGGGCTGAAGGAATTGGTCGAATTGAGTCATTTTCCATGGAGATATGCATAGTTAAGTAGCGAGGTCTTATTGGTGTGGGAGCGCCAAGAAAAAAAAAGTGTTCGTCGTGAAACGAAGATCTCAACCCTCAGGTTTTTGGTCGATGGTGTCAAGGTGGCCTCACCACGAGTGTCTAATACAAGACCACGTTTACAGAATTTCATTAATAACAAGCCCCTTGTAACGAAATAAATCCTTTTTTTTACTTGGATTACTACCGCTGCAAGACATTTATAATATAACAGTTTACATTGCAATACTTGAAGCTGTTAAAAATGGCTTTTATCGGTTCATTTTTGTCTTAATATTTACAATAATAAATTATCATTTATCACTTGTATGGGTAGGTTTTATTAACCATTATGCCGTATTCGTATACAGTACAATTCATTACTGTATGTAATTCTTTACTTTATACAATACTAAATTGCTCTGTAATTAAGTTTGTTTTAACTTTGCCTTGACTTCTTTTCAGTTTATTAAAAATGTGTGGCATGTACCAATTTCATTTTCTAGCCTAAAATACTTCACCTTTTATCGTGTAAACTGCTCATTTCACTGTCAAACAAACTACAGGATTCGTACACAGCGTCGACTTCTTTCACAAACCTTAAATATGTAATACCAAAATTGAAGACTTTATCTTGAAAATGGCCTCAAATTTTGTTAGTGTAGGCCTACTATCAGGGTTCGTACACAGCCTTGAATTTTTTGAAAAGCCTTAGACAAAGATAATTCAAGGCTTGAAAAACCTTGAAAATTGGAATTTCTAGTTGCCCTTCGGAAACATATATTACCTGTTTTTTTTTGCATTCCTTTCCTGAGGGATGCTTCTCTGGAAGTTTGAAAAGTCGTCGGTAGATGGCCAGCTGCGTTAACCGGTCTGCACATGCGCAGTCCCTCTTAAAAAAGCATTCAGGCGAGGCCCGCCTGCTATCTTTTTTTCCTCCAAGCAACCGGGGCGGTCAATCGTTGCTTCTCTCCAAGCTTCGACTTTGCCCGCTGTGCTTCGTCCAATTTTGCCCGCATCGCCCTCTTCACTCTCGGCTCCTGCGCCGTTCCCATGGCCTCAGCCAAGATCCCGGACCTCAGCCAAGCATTCGCCACCTAAGGCAGCCATGCCCTCTCCCGCAAGTCCACCGAATTCCGATCCTAACATCCTGGCTGATGTTCGCCTTCGCCTTCTCCCTCACCAGACCCACGAGCTTTGCCTACGCCGTCATGTCCGCCGATCTCACCACTTCCCTGCGGCCAACCACAGCTTTCCCGGACCGCTAAAACCGCGACCTCCTCACGCCGACACTCCCATCGGCCGACGGTCCACAGGACCTCTCCACTGCACCATCTCACGCCTCCCGGAGCTCCCGCCACAATCATCGTCATCGTCATCTCATTCGTCAGTTTCCCATTTGGATTTTTGCCTTTTGCAACATCTCTATGACAGCCGGCCTGTCTTCGACGTCCGCTGGGCGACCGGTCGAAGCCGGGACGCCTATGTCGCGAATGACGGAAACGACTCACTGCTTCAGACGGCCAACGTACGACCCCGCTTCACGATCCCGACCTTAGAGGAAAACCTACGGCAAGCCAAGGCGCCCTTCGGCGAAGCCAAACGGTAGCTTCACCAAGCCTCATCAAGTAGCCACCGACGAAAACGACTCACCACTTCGAGACGGCAAACGACGCTGCCCTCTTCCATCCTTGTGAACTTGCTCCAGACCTCCGCCAGACAAACGTCTCGTCCGTGAAACAAAACACAAACACCGTCAAGCTTCAACCGTGCAGAACTAGCTATCCGCCGCAAAATTTCCGACTTGCCTTCAACCCGGCTTTCACTTCTCACCCTGTCATGCACAAGAAATGAAAAGACGTACCTCATCAGTGTTCCCCACGGGTAAAACTCCTCCTCACCCGCCGACCCATTCCGCCTTTCGCGAACCGACCTTAACCCGGCTTTCACTTCCCACCTTGTCATGCACAAGAAATAAAAGGATGCACCTCATTAGTGTTCCCCACGTGGAAAGCTCATCCTGACCCACCGTCTCAAGCCGCCTTTCACGACTCGACCTCAGCCCAGGGTTCCCCCATGGGAAACCCACCTCTTGTCCTGCCGACCTTTGATCAGTTTTCGTCACTCACTACAGCCCACGGCAACTTCACTCAAAACAACATGGACCCTCCTGATTGCCCTTCGTCTCGCCTCATTCACAACCAACAACACACTTTGAATAAAGGGAAAAGACAGAAGCTGTTAGCACGCCTTGCCTTTCTTCTCGTCTGTGCCTGCCCCAAGCCTCGAGTGTAACTCTAGAAAAACAGTTGCTGAAAACTGAAACTCGTCTCATTCACGTCTGTAACCTACGTTTGGAGTAAAGAGCAAAGTCGGAAGCCATTTACACACCCTGCTGTTCGTCCCGACAGTAGCTGCCCCCACTTCTTCAATGAAGCTCAAGACAACGGTTGTTGTCCTCATTGAGACTCGTCCCATTCGTGTCTAGATCCCACCTTTGGAGTGATGAGTGAGGTTGTCAACCCTTCACGCCTTGCTGTCGCCCCGGCCGGTCCCGACTCCGCATATCGAGTGAAACTCGAGACAACAGTCACTGCCCACTAAAGCTCCTCTCATTCGTGCCAGTGAATAAAGAATGCAGGCTTTAGAATAAAGAATGAAAATGCAAACCATCAACTCGCCCCCTGCACGCTTTGACTGTAGCTGACCCCACGTCCCAAGTGAAACTCAAGACAACGGTTGCGCTCCAAATTAGTGCTCGTCTCATTCGTGGTTAGATCTCACGTGTGAAGTAAAGAGTGAAATCGCAAGCCATTCTCATCCCTTGGAGAAACGGGAACCACCCCGCACCTTGATTTGTAACAATCAAGGGACAATTTTGGTAAATAGCGTACCATGTTTAATTATTCTCATCCCTTGCTGCTCGTCTCGACCGTGGCTAACCCCACGTCTCAAGTAAAGATCAAGACATCAGTTGCTGTCCACACTGATGCTCGCCTCATTCGTGACTAAAACCCACGTCTTGAGTGAAGAGTGCAGTCGGAAGCTGGCTACATCCCATGCTGTTCATTTCGACCGTAGCTAACCCCACGTCTCGAGTAAAGATCAAGACAGCAGTTGCTGTCTACACTAATACTCGCCCCATTCGTGGCTAAAACCCACATTTTGAGTGAAGAGTGAAGTCGGAAGGCGTTTACTTCCCTTGTTGCTCGTCTTATTCGTGGCTTACCCCACGTCTCGAGTAGAAAGCAAGACAACAGTTACAGTCCACACTAATGCCGTCTCATTCGTGGCTAATACCCAAATTGGGAAGGAAGACTGAAATTGGAAGACTTTTACATCCCCTGCTGCTCTTTTCGACACTGGCTGACTGACCCCACATCTCACGTGAATGGAAAGACAACAGTTGTCGTCCACAGATGCACGTCACGTCCGTGGCCAAAACCCACGTTTTGAGTGATGACAAAGTCAAAGACGTTTACCCTTCTCGCTGCTCGTCTCGATCGTAATTGACCCCACGTCTCGAGTAAAAAACCAAAAAAAAAAAAAAAATTGCTACCCACACTGATACTCGTCTCATTCGTGACATACACCCACGTTTGAGTGAAGAGCCAAGACGGAAGCCCATTCCACCTCTCACGGCTTTTTCCGTCCATGGCCAGCCTCAAAGTCTCGAACAAAAATCAAGACGACAACGGCCGTCCACGCTGCTGCTCGTCTCATCCGTGACTAATAAACCCACGTTTTGAGAGAAGAGTCAAGACAGTGTAGCGGCGCTGTCTGTCCTGGAGGTGCTTAAGACAGAACTGCTAGTCTGGTGTTTTTCTGGCGAAGTTCATAACTTGAAAAGTGGCTGTTTTTACTTTCGCGGAACAAGCACAGCTATTTCTACTCCAGTAGGAATAGAAATTGGTGTCCTAAGTTAAGACTAAGGCTAGTTCAAGTTAATCTACTTTCATGGTCACTCCCACCAACTGTGGGCCCGTTACTTTGCTTAAAGACTAATGTTTGCATAACGATGATTTTTCAGTTGTTAAACACTCAAATTAACCTGTCTCGGAAAACAAAACGGGGTTTCCAACTCCTGGTTTTATTTTAGCGTGTAAAAGGAAACACTTTACAACTGGTAACTAGTTTAGATTAAAATCTTGCATGAAGGCTTTAAATTAAAAGCACACGGAATTTTGTTACATTGAAATTCACACAAGAATTTCTTTAAGTTCACAAACAAATACTCTAATCAATTTTGATCTAGAAAAAGGTTTGCACTGTTTCAGGTAATGTCTGACATTAAATACAACAGTCGGGGTTTAAACAAAATGAATCCACAAGTTGCTAAAACACTCCACAACTCAGGCCGACTTGGAATTACCAGGGTTCTACCATAAATAGCCAGAGGACTTAAAATGAGTCTTTGGATTATTTAAGAGACAATCATCTTAATTGCTCTGTAAATACGAAAAATAAGAGCTAGTTTTTTAGGAAGGGATACCTTAAAACCCTCACATTATATTGTCCTGTATCCAGAAATGCCGATGGCTAAGGAACAATATAAACAACAACAACAACAACAAGCTAAGAGTTAGAAGTTAAGTTTAAGTTTAAATTTAGAGAGTATGTCTAAAGTTTAATAATAAAAATCCGCTGCTAGTTACCTAACCACTACCTCAGCCCGGCAAGGCAACATTCGGACCTTGGAAATCTCCATCCCATCCTTAGTAGTGACCCTTGGCTTATTGTCGGAGCATGTGGTGTCGTTTGTTTACATTGCGTTTGTTATATACCTACTAAAGGGCTGGCGCTGCGCGGACGTTCGAGGATGCGATTTTCTA
>JAHWFP010074963.1:0-13709 GCA_023313725.1 Lithobius niger
GAAATATCCCGTGGTTCTGTGCTTATGAACCTACAAGGCCCCTCAAACTCTTCTATCCAGCATCTTATCAGCAGAGAACTGAGCAACTGCCGTACGATAAAGCGGCATGGTGAGAAGCAGCGAGTGCCGCCTCGTAAGTACGGAGTCGCGTCGTAGTCGTCTGCTATTTCCACAACAATCGATGCACGTCGGATATTGTAAATAATGTAAATGCGCTTCTTGTGGTGGCCTGCCTATTTTTACTATCTTTAGCCAAGCAGCTTGTCGAAAATTCGCAAATTCGGTAGGAGTTGTTTCTTTTTGAATTTGAGCGCAAGTTAGTCTTCTGGAATTTTTCGAACATTCAAAGTAGGATGGTTCGTTTTTTCAACAAGGAACTAACAGATATTTTAAACAATCTATCCGCATACTAATTTTTCCCTTCTTATCCCACCAATTTCCAAAGCTACACTAAAGTACAACTCAAACAGATTCGCACATACCCCATGAATTGATAGCTGAACTCGCCCAAAACTCCTCTTCAAACAAGTTAAAGTTCACGGAAATGGGGATCCCTTCCGCCCCATAACTTTGGTCCGGAACAGGTCAACAAGTTCACATTTTTCTACATCAACTTCTCAAACCACTAATCAGTGAAAAATATACCACACAGGAGCTGAATAATTATATTACAGTCTTAAAGCTCTCCATTTCCCCAAAGGCCACATTTTGGTGACTTATTAGGTTGTTAACCTTTTCTCAAGCCTTCCTAAAGAACCATTCAAGCACTCACTGAAACTGCTTGAAGTAACTTGACACTGACCCATGTGATAGGCTGCTGAATTAAAGACTAATCCAGATCATCAAACTACTAACCTACTTATTAAACAACGCATATCAACATCAACGCCAATACTAGGAATAAATTAAAGGCGGTCCAACGTGCTATCGAATTTCGGGGAGTATTGGCCAAATTAGGCAATACTCCCGAGAAGACTGGATTTCCCCTCCACCATGTGTTTCTAGAAAACATCAGTTGATGGAGGAATTGAAATGAACGCTAACAATTGGGACTTTGTAGTATTACCCAAGTTAACAAATTGGGCACTTCTTACCTGAACAACGTTTATTAACAGCAAGCGTAGTGCTGGAAAGCAGGCGAAGTAACAAAAAAAAAAGGTACATTTTCGTAATTTTGACTCGTGCGGAATTTATTTTTGATTAATTTTAAAACATTAAAAAAAGAGTGATGCGGCCCGTAATTGTTGCCGCGGAAGCTTATGAGAAACAATATTATTTTTTTCGCGGCATTATGCATCTCGTGTAGAAAATTTCTTAGTTTCTGTAGCAACAGCTGCACGTCAAAGCAAACTGGCAGCTTTTGGGTGAGAAGATGATTATCTTTGCTTCGCGGAGGACTGGTCTGGGGGTTAATGAAAACCAGTAAACGACGATAACAATGGTTTTGAAAAGTCATAGGCCGTAATAAGAAATCGAATCACACCTGAACCATCAGACAGAACACAGTTCACTGCCTGGTGGTTTAGGTGTGATTCGATTTCTTATCATGGTCTGTGGATCACCCTTGCGTTTCCCCCTAAATTTGGAGCGAAGAACCAACGACACGACCATACCCGGTGTCTGATTGTTATCTGGGCACTAGACCCTGTGGTGGAACCCCTCAGCGGGGAGAGAGTGCAGTGACCCATTCGTGCGTTGCAGCTACCAAGGAGCCGTCACTGGTGCCCAATTCTTCTGAAGGAGAAGGCATTCGGATACCCCTTTTTTACTGAATGTAGAGAAAGACTCTTTTAACTCTTATTGTGGTCCCGGTGCCCTCGACTAAACGGGCTTATGCTATTACACTTGGTCATGGTGATCTTCTTTCATCCGTGCGAGCACATAAACTCCATGCATTGACATCGACCTCAGCCTTTGCCTCAGGGGTGCCTCTGGATGAAATAGTTTCTACTTGTTGGTGGTGGAGCAAAAACACATTAATCAGCCACTATATGCAAGATTTCAGTGGGGCTGTAGTGGAGGTAATATTCTGAAAGAGTACGTTATGGCTGGCAGTGCTGTGGGCAAGAAGTAAGCCCAACTGCCTAAAGACGAATGAAGTTCGGCTCGACCCACCTCCTATTGGACAAAGTCGGCCGGTAAAAAGGGAAGTAGTTTCGGGTGGCAGTGAAAACTCAATTTTAAAGATAAAATGAGTTTTCACTTCACCTAAAATAGTTAACTGTTGTGTAAACCCACCCACCGTCCCCCCTCTCGCCAAACTGACTATTGGTCAAACAAAAAGTGGTTGACAGGTGGCAATGCTTGCTGGATGTGAGTAAATACGCCACCATTGGTGGGGAACTGCTGAAGCTTCTCAGCTTAAGATTTGGGTATGGACCATAAATAAACGATTTTAGCCAATAATTAAAGGTAAGTATGTTAGAATGAGTAAAAACTAATTTTATCTTCAAAATTGCATTTTTATGATTTTACGTCATTTATTGTGTATAATACTCCACAGCTGCTGGTGCTTCACTTAGATTGTAATTCTGAATAGTGTGGCAAACATGCATCTGTGGTTAGTGTAGGATATTTGACTAGTAGGATTAACAATAAGTTTGTCAACCGCAAGTTCAACAATATGTTAAGGAAAATAATGCCTAGGGCCTAGTGTAAAAATGGCAAAGTGAAGTTGTGTGTAAAGCTCAAGTCACTTTGGCTGGCACTCCACATTTCACTTGCTGATCCTTTAGACGGAAATGCCTGTTGGACAGAAAATCATAGCTGTGGAGTTAGTTGTACTTGAACAGCAAAAAATGGCTACTCGTCAACGAAGTACGCATAAATGGCCAAAGGGTTTATGTAAATATTATGTATGAATGTAAAAATCTTTAAAACAATATGACTGATGTAAGCTTTGTCAGGTTGTAGTTTTAATGTTGTTTTTCCTCTTTTTTCTGCCTTTCTTACAGGAGACTTGCGGCCTGTAGAGGATGCAAGTCATCTAGTACCTCCAACTGTGAGTGATGGTAATGTGTCGGTGTCACCGATGAAGAAGCATCGCCTAGAATCAATGAAACCTTTGGTCAAGGAACACCGAGATCACCGAGATCGCAAGAACAAAGAAAAGGTTTTACCTACATCATCATCAACAGTTTCTGCTTCTTCCACACCCTCACAAACTGCAACTCACAGGCAAAAGTCAAGCCCGGTTGCACCCAAACCGACGCCAAAGACGCCAACAACACCGACGGCACAAAAGACTCCTACTATGTCTAGTTTGCCGAAAATTCCACGCCTCTCACACTCAAGTGATAAACAGCGGCAGCACCGAAAGGATACCAGTGCCAATGTTAACCATACCACACCCTTAAACCAGTCGGAAACAATAGCCACTCAACTAATGCCGGCACCCACAGCTATACCCCCTTCTCTTCCTCCGTCCTCCGCCGAAGGAAAACTGAGAGATCCTACGATCATGAGGACACATTCTGCACCGACAGCACCTCTCTCACACCTTAGCGAGTCTTTGAAGTATCATTCAAGTGAATTACCAAAGCATCACGCCAGCGATGTTTCCAAACATCATTCTAGCGAAGTATCGAAACATCACTCGAGCGAGGTGTTAAAGCATCATTCTGGCGAGAGCTCAAAGCATCACTTAAACGAGGCCGCCCTGAGACATCATTCAAGCGATCCGTCAAAGCATCACTCAAAACGGGTCTCACCTTATCGCCCAGAAAAGGTTGGATTGCCTGGGGCGTTTCACACTCCTAAATCGGAAGGTGAGGAAAAGGCAGCTACAGCCAGTTCTCATGCCAGTCACGAGCACAAGAAGTCAAAAAGTAATAAGCCTCTGGATATTACACCTTTGACCAGCAGCAGAGACCCTATTGCTGCTTCCTCACAATCCCTGTCCCATCCACCTCCGTCGAGAGAGAAGTCTCATCACCATAAGGAGGGCCATAGTACTTCACGCATCACTGAACTGCCTATCCCGAAATTAATCGAACAAATAACTCAGGCTCAGCCCCCTCTTCCACCTAACTCGCATTCTGTGGTACCTACAACTTTGCAGATTCCACTAGGGAAGCCCTCCATTTCTAGTATGCCTCCATCACAGCCTTCTCAGCCCACTGAAAAACCGTCTGGACTACCTCCACAACAACCTACACAGCCTCCAAGCACAAAACACGAACGGCGTCACAAGCACAAAGATAGAGAGAGGTCGAGAGACAAAAACCATGACTCGTCCAACAGTAATGCAGTTGTCAGTGAGGTGCGAGGGCCTTCAACACCGCCTGAGCCACCTCCGTCATCAAGCACTACAACACCTACGGTTCCGAGTCAACGGATCAAGCTGACCATTCCCAAGGAACGATTAAACAGCAGTGTCAGTAGCCACGATGGCAGCGGAAATAACCAGCGAGGCTCGAGTCCTGCAAAAGACACGCCAATTCCTAAGCTCAAAATATCAAAGGAACGGCTTGCCGCTGCTACGGTGGTTACTCCCAAGAGTGGCGGGGATAATCTTAAACTAAAGATAAAATTACCCAAGCCTGACAAATCAAGTCACAGTTCATCCAAGAATAGCAGCAATGCCAGTGCCTCAGCTAGCGTTAGTGGAGGAAATGAAAGATCAGAAAATAGAAAGCGGGAACGTCAATCCAGCCCCCGAGATCCGTTAAACTCCAAGAGCAACTCTCCTCGCTCGCCAAAAGTTCCTCGTATGGAGACCCGATCGAGCCGGAAAGACGACGCTACAGGCCTGGACCTGAATGTTCCGCCAGCCTCTTCCTTGCTCAGCCTTCCGATGCCGCCGGCGGAGCCTGTCTCGAATCTTGTCCAAGCGCCGCCTTCCCGGCCACCTCCAGCGAACTTTGACCAGCGTGCCAACAACGGTAATGTTTCCAGTTCGGGCTACGGCGGCGGATACCCGCGTAAAGGGCCGTCAGGAAAAATGCATGTTAACTACAATAAAACCAAGGGTCCACCACCTCACAGATCGCAGAATATGGTCCCAGTCCCTTACCAGCAAATTTCGGCGGGTCCTTATCCTTATCAACAATTCTATGGTTTTCCTCACCCACAACAGTATCAGGCTCCGCCTGGTTACTATCCCCCCCATCCTGGCCCTCCCATGTACCACACTCAGGCGCCTCCTTATCCCCACCCTATGCCACCCATGCCTCCCAACGCAGGTGCTGGTCACCCTCCTCTTCCGCGGGATCCGCCGCCGCCAAACCCACCCCCACCCCCAGAATGACAGCATTCTGCTAGTCATAAACATGCATAGCCTGAAGTTGAATTAAACGCAGGTGTTGACTCTAGACTGATACTAAGGTTATGTGATATATCTATATATAATTGACTGACTCGGGGATTCATTAAGAGCTATTCTGTGTTCAGCATCAATTGCTGATGTCGAGTTAGGTTGGTTGTCAGACACTAGTGGAAGTGTTTGCATATTTTTTCTCCTCTTCTCAGTTGAATTGTTTTGGGCAGTATTATCCGCACTTCTCGATGGACACACACACACATCCAGAGAAGAGAGAAGGCTTCTGCCATCTCGCCTATTAAAAAGGTTCTTCCCATTTTCTTTACTACTGCGTTAATGTCAATTTTTATTGGCAGAACTATGAACACTATGCCTCAAGGAAGTTGAGCCGTTTTTGCAACAATTGCTTGCAACTGTTATGAAAAAAAATAAGCCACTGAATTGGAACTAGGGGATTGAGTGTTAACTAGCTTTACTTTATCTATCAACTGTGCTTCGGATCAGTGTTTCCATTATTTACATACCGTCGTAAAAAAAAATCATGACAGCGTCGAAGGTTGCACTTGCTAATAATAATGCGAATCGTTAAATAATTCACATTACCAATTACTACTTAGAGCATTTCAGGTGAACGTTCTTCAATCTAGTGTTATATCGCAAATCAAATTTGGGTGTTTTCTTAGTGCCCAAATGTAACAACTTGCTGCAAAAGTATACCTTTACATAGACCAATATAGTGGACCAGGTTGTCTGCTATTGTTATTATTAGTACGTGCCCAATTACGTTGTGTGCTGGTTTGCACGATCATTGACTTCGTTATATACTGATCTTGGAAAATAAATGTGATTACAAACGAACTACTCATTACTTTTTTTTTTTTTGTTTTTTTGTTTAACACATATCTTTTGACTTAGTAACCTCTACCCCCTATCCTATAGTAATCTTCATTATTTAGTGTATTGTAGGTCATCCACAAACTGTTCAAACAAATGAACTTTAGGGATCGGTGGCAAGCTAAGAATTGCCACATGTGGTTTTGAAAACTGCTAAGAAATGTCACGTGGTTTTGAAAACTAACAACTCTTAGCAAAAAGTGGTTGAAAAGTTAGAATGTACTGTAATTATCAAAAATGTCCCTAGTAAACATGAGAATTGCATTGCTTTGATTCATTTTTTTTTAGTAAGTTTAACTAAGAATGATCGTTTGATTTGGTTCTTCAACGAATTAACATGCATGTGCTGGCAGCCAGTAAGTTTTGCCAACAAATTTAAAGTCATTTAATACTTGATGCACTGACTTATTTCACGAAATTAGACTTTTAAAAACGTGTCGGCTTATAAAAATCTGTTGGCATTTAATGGAATTTAAAAGTAAGTATATTTAGCAAGCGGCCCGTACCATACCAATATTGTTATGTTGTCCGTTAGCAAAATCAAAACCTGTCGATCCCTTTTAAACTTGGAAGTTCTTTTGTCAAGGCGTGTTACTCATTGGTTACTCAGTAGCTCGTGAACTCCCAATTCATTAATCTTAATAGTTTGGTAGCAATTAACTCTTGCATGTTGGCTTCAGCCCAGTGCCACGAATAACCTTTTCCAAGGATGGGTGCAAGGGTAAAATGTGGATCCCCCCACAACTAAGCAGTTTGTGGGTCAGAGTTGCAGCGTACCTTACAACATTTTTTGTTAAAAATTTAGGCTCCTGGGCCCAGGTTCCTTGCATCCTTTACACGCCCCATAATTGCAGCACTGATTTTGCGTACATTGAACATTGTATTCATCGTGTGTTTTCATTCGGCCATAAACTCGGTACCGACTGATATATGCGATTTTATCGATCCGATACCGATATTTGTATGTCAACCCAATCAAATCAAAATAAGTCAATGGTTCGTAACACAAAGTATTTCTGAGCATATAGTTGTAGAAGGTGTCTTAGAGCCTGGTTCTATAATAAGACATGTGGAATTGCAGTTCTGCTACTGTCTGGAAGTTTTCCTAGCTTGGAGAATTGTTCACAACGTTCAGTTATCCATGTGCTTATTGGTTTTCTCAATATAACTTCTCGTAGCTTCAACCACCTTTAGCTTTCCTCCGATGGACATGTTGCACAAAGACAGTTATTAGTTACTGGATGTCAAATTTAGTAATAAAAAAATCTTGGCGAAACTACAATTCATTTGCCAAGTGAACAAGACAGTGAGATTGCCACTGCCTTTAACAGCCTGGAGCCATGGCTTCCCAGCTGGGTGCTCCAAAACCCACTTTTCACTGCCTTGATCAGCATCGGACTCAAACCTACTTATCTGATCTATCGGACGGAAAATGTCGTTCCATAAAGATCCAATTATCAGTCGATCCCTACAATTACTCTTCATGCACATACTTTGAAGTTACAAAATTCATTCCCATCTTTCCATATTTGAAACTGGCATTTTCAGTTTTGGCCCAAACCAAAAATGGAAGTGCAGGCTTTTTATTGCAAGCTTTTGTGACTATTGCCAGTGTTAAAATACAAATTTCAAAATGTATATCAATTAGAATTTCATCAATTGGATTTTTTTATTTTTTTTATGAGCAATGCTTAGTGATCTGTAATCCGCCAAATAGGAAAAAAAAATTATTGCGTCGGAAAGGGGTTAACTAAAAACTAGCTGAAACGTGTTTAGACTCTTGTATAATTTTGCAAACTTTTTTGAATTTATTTTTTCATTCAAAACTAACAGAATTATGTTGCCATTAGTTTCTAAACTAATTCTGATGCCTAAAAAAATTCGACATTCAAATACACGACCTCAAGTCTATTTCGACACTAATTTTCGACAGTTCTGGAGAAATGATGGTAAAATGTTCTTCTTCAGGTATAAGAAAAGTTATTTTCGTAGTTTCACATCGCTCTTGTAAACAGATACAAAGAGCGGCGCGTGCGTGCGTAGTCCACTACTCGTCAGGCTTATCCCTCCAACGGGCACTTAGTTTCTCGGGTAAGCACCTGTTGGAGGGGCATGTTTAGGGACCCGTACTTTCCGCAATATTTTTAAGTAAAATTTTGCGATAACTAACATTTTTTGCGAGAATTTTAAAAATGTGCGGTGGAAAAAAGTACAAAACATGTTGCAAGATTTGGTAAATTTTGCAACAACAAAAAAATCTTCACAAAATTGTTACCGGAAGTTGCCGACAATAGGCCTCGTACATACGATACGAATATCGTGGTGTACGATATGAATAAAGTTTAAAAAAATTAAATTCCATCTGCCACTTACCATCAACGAAGGGAAGGCTTTATTTTGCTTCAATGTTAACAAAATTCTGATGAAAACTAAGTCATAATTTATTTATTTGGGCAAAAATTGCGAATTTTGCGATAGCAAATTTTCATTTTTGGCTTCAGCAAACGGCGTACACCTCCACAATTGAAAATGTTAAAATTCTTATTAGTAAGCAAGTTGCGAATTTTGCGATTTCGCAGAAAGTACGGGTCCTACGAGTAGCGGAGGCTACGCACTAACACGCGCGCCGCCATTTGAATCCGTTTACGAGTGTGATGTGATACTTGGAAAATACATTTTCTTGTACCTAAAGAAGACAATAGGAAGGAAATTTTACCATCATTGCTTCAGAACTGTCGAAATAGACTTGTACTTCGCGAATTTAAGATTATGCGTTTGATATGTCAAATTTTTTATGTACTAAATTCTGTGAGTTTAAAAGTAAATAAAGTCGTTTTGCTGTACTAAACTCTGATAGGAAATGATAAGAGATAGTGCCCTTGTCAGCTTGCTCCTATGCCAGGCTGCTGAAGCCTGAACAAATTATGAAAAAGACTAGCATCGTACCCGGCTTCGCCCGGGGATTTGTTTGACCCGTGGTTGTTTCCCAGTATTTGCTCGGTGCTTCCTGATCGTTCACTGCAAGTCGATTTTTGTTTGTGTAACACTCCCCCTTTCCGCCAATCCTCTCCCTCCCCTCTCCCCTCCTCTTTTTATCCCGTCCTCTCCCTCTCATCTAGGTTTCCTTCCCTTTCTCCTCTTTGCTATACATAGTTGAACACCTACCCGCTCCCGTGCTTGCTTGTTTGTTCTCTTCTTGGGTCAGTTAATGCGTAATCGTATGCTTAATGGTAACAGCTCACTTTGGGCCCCCCCCCCCCCACTCCCAGTCTTTCGCTGGGGCTTAATTAAGCGATGCGTACCGTGTGAAAAAGAAGTGTGCATGACGTCATGTAATACTTGCCCTCGAGATTACCACGGTGTTTAGTTAGAAAGATAATTGTTAGAGCAATTTGTTAGTCGAGGCAACAATGTGTCAATTTCAACTTCTTTTCAGGGCAACAACATCCCAGTTTCAACTTCATGCCAAAGAATTGACACACTCGCACGTTTTCATTATTCCCCTTCCGGGGGTTGTTGCGGTTGCTTCATTTCTGCTATGAGACTTTGGTTTATAATGTAAGATTGAATGAAGGCGTTGTTATAGCAACATCAAAATACTTGTTCCAATCAAAAATTTAAACAACGCAAACAAAATGTGTGTCGTGTTAAAAATAACATTTACAATGTTACAATTGTTTGATAAATCATTTAAAATATATAAGAAGTAAAAATTGTACCGTGTATTGTTAAAATACCAGTATTCTTTTAATATGAAAAAAGGTGCTAACAGTAGTTCATTTAGTCCTTGTGTTGTAAGTCTCAAGCATTGCAACAATCAGTTAAAGATCAACGATGGTAAAATTGGAATTCTAAACAAAGCACAAAAGTTATATTCGTAGTTTCACATCACACTTGTAAACATATTCAAATAGCAGCGTGTGCGTGCGTAGTCCACTACTCGTCAGGCCTGTCCCTCCAACGGGTACTTAGTTTCTCGGGTAAGTACCTGTTGAAGGGACATGCTTAGGGACTCATACTTTCCGCAATATTCTGAGTAAAATTTTGCGATAACATTTGTTGGAAAGTAATTTTGCGATACAAAGTGGAGCCAAATTTCCATAACTACAACTAGTGTTTGTTTATATTTGCATTTCTACTGGATAGCATGTTAATGTATATTTTAGAGAAAATGTTTTTTTCCATCAAGTATGACGTGAAACACGCATTAAGCTTAGATCAGCGGGGGGGAAATCTATACTTTTTTTCCCATGAAAACTATACTAACAAAACACATTTTTCAATAAATTTGGTTGTTATTTAAAAACTGGGTGTTGGCACCACAGCACTATAATAATAGATAATGCCTCATTCTTAAGTACCTTAGATTACCGAGTACCAGGGTACTAAGCTTGGTATCAGCTGAAAAATGTCTGGTACCGCCCAACACTAGTGGGGTGTTTACTCAACTGCTCTGGACATCTAACTCTTCGACATCTAGCACAGAAAATGTGAAGCCACTATTAACCACAGCTAGGAAGAAATGGCCAGTAAGCACAGCAAGCTGTACTGTCTGTGTTCACAGCATATAGCTTTTAATAAATTTGGCTGCAGAAAAACGACAGTTTAAGGGTGGGCGTTTACTCCACTATTTTACGATTTTGAAATTAATGCATTTTAGGGGTGTGGGCGTTAGCTTTAACTTGGTGTTTAATACGTGATTTACGGTAAACTTTTAAAAAACCCAAAAGCATACTGCATCAAGATCAAACATGGTACGATTAGGCTTAAGTAAACTGAATGTGGCTCGTTAGCGTGTTAGAACGGGTAATTCTGAAGTGGGCGGGCACTAATTAAGGTATTTTTACTATTCTTAAAATACTAACCTTGAAATTCTAGCTTATTGCTCATTTGCCCAAAAAATAAAGTTGCCTAACCAGGCTCTACACTATTGTTGGTATCCCAACAGTGCTTGGTATCACTTTTTGGTTTGGGTTTTGCCGTGAATGGTTGTGTTCGTTTGCTCAGTTATTGTAGTGTTAAAAGATTTTATCTGGAAGTATGCTACTTATGATAACACCAGGTGATCCTCACCCTGCTTGTGAAAGTATGGACCATTCATTTTATGTCCGATTTCGTCCGTGTTTTTTGCTTCAACCATTCGGAGGACAAAGTTTTGGGAATGGGAGAGCTGTTTTACCGTCCAGCTGCTTTCGCTGTCAGTGAACAGGTTGTATGTAGAAAATAGTTTACAAACGATAAAAGTACATAATCGAATCGTCGGATAGACTGTATTTTTCGATAGGAATACACCGAATATTCGGTAATTATTCGGTGTTCGGCCTATTCGGCCAAAACTTCAAGTATTCAGTATTTGGCCAAAACTTCCAAGTATTTGGTATTTGGCCGAATAGTGATATTCGGTATTCGGCCGAATACTGATTTTGGCCGAATGGTAATGTTCGGTTTTCGGCCGAATAGGGTCAAGATTTGTTGGTATTCGGCCGAATATTTTTTAGTTTATGTAAATGTGTTAGTGTAAGAACATTTAGCTAAGCATATTTAATTTTTGGTTTGTGAGGAATTGTTTTCTGACTTTTCCAAAAGAGGGAAAAATGATCAAATATGTTTAAATTACAGGTATTGTGTTAAGCATTCGGCTGAATAATTCGGTATTAGGCCATTATTTGGCGCAGAACTGAATAATTCGGTTCGGACGAATATGTAAATTGTTTGGTGCCGAATATTCGGTATTCAGCAGTTGGACTATTCGGTTGTATATTCGGTATTCGGCAAATTCGTATTCGGCAAGTTAAGTATATTCGGTTGTATATTCGGTATTCGACAAATTTTGTATTCAGTGCATACCTATTTTTCGGGTCTGCTAGGCATTTTGAATGTTAATACAGCCAGTCCCAACTTGCCTGGAAATGCTTTTTTTGGTGATTTTGTTTTTAATTTTAATCCAGTTTGTTCCCTTCTGGGGGAGTTTCGGGACAAATTAGTAAGGACCGTAGCCTTTATGGTAAGGTTTGACCGTGGTGTACCATGTTAAAGCTGAAATTTCGATGCTTAATTTATTCGCCGTCTTTTAATATTTTCCACTCAAATTTAGTACGTAAGCTTTGTTGGTCTTGGTGAACATCCATACAGACTGGACTGGACTTGAGCTGGAATCGTGGTTTTCATTTTTGGCTTGGACTTCTTCTTTGGACACGTTTATTCAATGATCTCTACAGACGATACCGCTTCTTCTAGAAAAGCTGGTTCGTAACTCATTTTAAAGAGAGACTTCCTGCTGATGCCCCTTACAGAAATTTCAATTGATTGAGCCATTCTGGAGTTACGGAATACTGAACGATCAGTTTTATTGTTCTACATTGAGTTAAACATTGTTATTGTTATTTACACAACAATGCCAATCAGAAAACTCAGGCGTAGACTCAAGATTAAACAAATGCTAAAAATATTTATGTTCAGGTAGTGGTATGACGCCGCCCTCCCGTTTTAAAGGTAAATGTCCGCTGCCCTTTGGCTTGCCATCCTGTAATAACGAGAATAAACCCCAAAGCCGCTGAAGCGTGCTGCAGACAAAACTAACTTAAAACAGAAAGATTGCACGGAATGAGCGAGCGAAATTCAAGTGTGTTTGCAAGGAGTATAGACGACCAGCTAGATATATCGCAGTATCGCGAATTAGAAAACAAAACAGAACTCGTTTGATGTGTAAGGTAAGGTTTAACTGATTCGAAGTAAAAACACAGGAACGCAAATAAACTTTCCTCTACGGTTTCAGATACTGCAGTGTTGCTGTACTGTTTATTCCACATGAACCTTACTGCTGTATCCGACTATTATACACATAAATACAATTAAAACCAGAGCCTAATTTTCAAAACCTTTGATGCTGAAACGAAGGAAGAATAAGGCAAGGCTACACACAATACTACTTTCTGCGCTACATTATTCAGCGTTCTTCAGCCAAGCCGTCTTTCTGTTCATCGCCCATTTTCACTACTATCCGAAAATACTTTCCTTTAGGTATTAGCCTTAGATCGTTTAATATAAATGCTGAGAGACCTTAAATTCAGTTTGAGAGGCTTCCACATCTCGTCATCAGCTGGCATGCATGCTCTTTCCCAGCATGCAGCGCCAGTCACCTCCACATTTCGTTTGAGCAGTCGCCCATGTAGGTCTGGTAGAAATGACTCTGATCTTTGAATCCGCACGCTCATTAGGAGATGAAAACTCTTGCTCGCACCAGAAGACGCCGGGAGACAAAACGCCCTTGGCGTTGTAAGTGTAGGAGGTCGTTCGTGGATGAGCTGTGTGATATTTGTCTTTCCACCTCGGCTAAAGAATAAAAGTCGATATTGAAAATATGGCGTAAAACTGACCAGCACCCTTTGTCAATGGCCGTAAGGCAGCTAGTTCTGGTTCAGCTTGTTGCCCGAAAGATCATACACCCGTTTTGCCCCCCCCCCCCCCCCCCAGTCGAGCCATCGGAAGTTTTGCATGTTGTTGACCCGAATTAAATTCTACGGATCAGCTAAAGCCACCGAGTCAGTCTGGCTTT
>JAHWFP010074965.1:3579-15638 GCA_023313725.1 Lithobius niger
GTCCTTCTAGTTGTGAGATTGTGCATCTTTTATTTTTGTGCTTCGATTTTTCGAACTCTCGCAATATAATGTGTTTACGTATTTTCAACATTGTACGTCGCAGAATGAAGATCCTTCTGCAGATCTTCTGGTGAAAAGACAAAACCAATAAGTTCAAGCAGTGGCAAGTAATTTAGTGAAACACCATTATTTAGAAAGTAACCATTTGTTATAAATTCTCTGCAAACAGCTCTCTGAATTTCGCATGCGCACTGTACGTTTCCAATCAAGGCAGAAAATTATATTGTGGGGGTGTCACGTAGAGTTTGTTTTTGTTAGAGACGTTTCCTGTGCGGCTTGTAACGGATCCTAACTGAACAGTTGTTAACTGGAACATTAATTCCTAAATTTTCTACTGAGAGGAAATGGGTTGCTTATAATTTTTTAGAATGCCAGAAAACAGGTGCAAAGAGAACAACCGTTGACAGGAAGTTGGGAGCACAGATCAGTAAATAACGCCCAACATATGCTACGCCATGCTTTTTAGTCTTAATAGCAGATGTCGGCTATCAGATTTCCTTCCAAATGCACGCATTCCATGCCCAACTTTTACCAGTAACTTTTACAAATTGGAAAATAGTTGTTTATTACCTAGTCTGCAAGTAGAGAGAAGCGACAAAGCTTAGAAAACTAGAAAGGTTTTAAGAGGTTTCAATGGGATAGGAAGCACTCGTTGTGCCTAGGAAATATTTTAGCTCTCCAATATCTGCAGTTTACATGCGGGACAGAAATTTTATTGAAGTAATTTTTGGTGGTGGATGAGGCTTTAACATATATTGCATTGTTTTAACACTCCCATCTGGAAAAATGTTTGCAACTGACTGGCGAATGGAATGGAAATTAAAATATAGTTAATTCAGTATGCTTGATTCAGGAGCCAAGTTTCTAAAATTGTTTTTGAAATATTTCCTGTAGTTGATGTCGATCTTACTTCAGGTGGTAAATGATTTAGAATGGAAGGCACTAGCTATTCAAGGCATCTTCTACCCAAGGAATTTCTCAGGTTGGAACTTGTAACTATGCTGTGTTACTTCTAGTCTTCTAGTTCTTTTTTCATAATTGTTATAAAAAAAACTTTGTGGTTATTAGATTTAATTTGAACAATTTTTTTGAAGTAGCTGAAATTTTTTAAGAATCTTTATTCAATGTTTTTTTTGCAATTTTTCAGTGTAGTTTTCGGTGGTTGAACCAAATATGATGCAGTCGTACCAAGCCTGTGACAATAACCACAATTCATAGATAATTTTTTTAATTCAATTCCAAATGTTTGATTTACTGTGTATAGCATCATTATAATTTCACGATTTAGTTTTCAGCAATTTTAATTGCCAAATAGCGTAGCGAGCTAACTTGCGTGATTTTTGGACAGCGATTACAATAAAGTTGAATACGCAATTTTCATTACTTGATAATTGATTGTTGAAAACAGATTGTTACGCACAATTTCAGAATACTGTACCAGTATTCTTGCAAATTTGGAAATTCTGAACAATCTGTTTTCAACAATCAATTATCAAGAATGACGAACTTTCAGAGTAAAAGCCGTTATGGAATTTTCAATTTTCATTACGTGAACAAATAATACAGGTCGGTTTTTCAGTAAGTGAGATAGCTATATGCAAAAAGTGTGTTTTGTCATTGTTAATGTACAATTCATTGTTGTATAGGTATTGATTTATGATATGAAAATCATTTTGAAGATTATTCACCATAATTTCTTGTTTATTACTAACTGATATAGAATATCATCGGCATGTAAAGAGATTTGACAACAATAGTTTATTGTAGGATGGCATTTATATAAGTAATAAACAATAAAACGCCTAAAATTGAGCCTTGTGGAACACCAAATTGAAATTGAATACCCGGTACATATGATAATAATCTGCTTCATTCATGTACTTGTTACAATAACCTATACAGGTACGAAATCCTCCATTGGATTTTTATGTGCAAGCAAAAGGTTTTACATATATATCCCAGGGGTCGAAATTTTCGAATGCTCAGGGGCAAATTACACTCCAAAAATCTCATTTTGCACTCCAGAAGCAACTCTTGGAGTGCAAAATTGCACGCCGAAGTTGAATTTTTCATAACTTTTGAACCGCACAAGCTACGGACTTGCGGTTTTTGGCATTTTAAACAGCTTGGAATTAGATTTCCAGTGACACCATTTCTGCCAAAGAAGTTAAACTCCATTTTTTTAAATAAATTTGGTGAATATGGATATTTCTTTTTTCAGTTGATTAGTAACGTTAAGTCAGTTTTACACAAAGTGCAGGAAAATATTACGTATTAATGTGTTGCTGAATGTTAGAATTTTCAATGGCTGTAAAATAGGAGACCATAGTGCTAGCATACATTTGTGGTTTGCACTCCAGTAACATATTTTGGAGTGCAAATTCTACCCCTGATTATATTGTACATATATACAGGGTGTCCAAAAAGTCAGGGGTCACCCAGGTGATATACTCTGGTGATATGCCGGGTGTTCATGCTGATATAACGGTGATTTTTATCTTTGTTCATCATAAGAAATGATGATGGTGTACCATCAGCATGAACAAAGATAAAAATCCCCGGTATATCAGCATGAACACCCGGTGTATCATCTGGGAATATCACCAGGGTGACCCCTGACTTTTGGGACCCCCTGTGTATTACATTTTGCATAAGTGTTAGACTATAATCATTAAAAAAAAATGTTTATCATACATTAATATTGTAGAGGTATTTGGTATGCCATATCCCTTTTTCCATAGAGGTTCTCGATTGGGGGACCCTTAGCCAATTGTTATTACGTCTTATACTTCTTATCAAAGCCAATTGTATATTACTTTACAGTTAATAGTATGGTACATGGTACCAGGTTTAGAGTTTGTGCAAAATTCATTACTTCGCATTTTGTTTTTGTATCTCATTTGTTGTAGACTTGGTGTTGAAAAAACGAACTATACTTTAAATGTTCGAAGAATTCACGAAGATAATTTCACGCTCAAATTCAAAAACATCACCTGATTAATCAAATCTGCGAATTTTCGACAGGCTACTGACTAAGAATGGAAAATTAGGTCCGCCCACCACAAGTAATTAATTTACAAAATCTACATTATTTACAATGTCCGATGTGCATCCTCTGTTGTGGAAAGCAGATGACGACCGCGACGCGACTCGTAGCCCTCCGTTTTTACACGGCGGCTCAATGCCATTTTTTCGCAAGGCGCTCGCTCAGTTTGCTGCTGATGAGATGCTGAATTGAAGGATTTGAGGGGCCTCGCAGGTTCATAAGCACTGAACCACGCGATATTTCGTGCTGGATTGCGAGTGATTCAAGGCCCCTCAAATGCACGTCCTTTCTGGCGTTTGACTCAAGGAGTGTTTGTGTACGGCTCCAGGCAATCTTGTGCTGTGTGTCCATCACATGTGTGGCAATGCTGCTCGTCTCTACCTTGTTTCTGGTGTCGGCCATGTGTTGACTCACTCTTTCGTGGACCCCTTTTCTAGTCTCTCCTATATAAATGGCTGGGCATTCTTCACATTCCACTCGATACATACACTCTGATGAATTATTAACTTTTTTCAGCTCGTCTTCCGTTTCCTTCTTTTCTTGTGACCGGTATCTCTTGTCACTGCTGCTCTTCTTCTTGTGTAGGATCATAGATTTAAGATTTTTACCATTTTTCAAAAACGTGCCAACTCCAGATTTTTTAAGCTCATGTTGTATAACATCACTTACTCCATCAAGGTAGGTAATTCCCACTCGTTTTACAATTGGCAGCCCCTCGGTGGCCATCTTTTCTCCACTTGCTCCCGCCTTATTTCTTTCTTCAGCCTCCGTCTTTCCAAATGCTCGGGCTTCTTTTATCAAACGATTCAAGAGTCCTGGATATTTTAGTCCAATGAACCTTCCTTTGGTGGACTGAAGGTTCTCGTCGGCTATCTCCCTTGTGCTCGAGTGTCGCACAACTCTGATGAATTCATTCTTGGCCACGTTCATAAATTGCCCTTTCGGGTGGCCCGAATTATATGGCAACCCTCTGCCTGTAGTAGCTGGCTTCGAGTATGGAGAGAAAGTGACGGTGCCACCAACCTGTCGTTTTATTCGCACATCCAGAAATGGAATCTCTCCTTCTGCTTCCTGCTCACATGTGAATTGTAGGTGCATGTGCCATCCATTCAGGTGCTCCAGCATCTCTTCTACTACGTCTTTTTTCACTACGGCCAGCACATCATCTACAAATCTTTTCCACCACTTAAGGCCCTCCTGAGTGTCAAGGATATACCTGTCTAGGTGCTGCAGCACCATCTCTCCATACTCGAAGCCAACTACTACAGGCAGAGGGTTGCCATATAATTCGAGCCATCTGAAAGGGCAATTGATGAACGTGGCCAAGAATGAATTCATCAGAGTTGTGCGACACTCGAGCACAAGGGAGATAGCCGACGAGAACCTTCAGTCCACCAAAGTAAGGTTCATTGGGCTAAAATATCCAGGAGGACTCCTGAATCGTTTGATAAAAGAAGCCCGAGCAATTGGAAAGAAGGAGGCCGAAGAAAGAAATGAGGCGGGAGCAAGTGGAGAAAAGAAGACCACCGAGGGGGTGCCAATTGTAAAACGAGTGGGAGTTACCTACCATCAGGGTAAGTGATGTTATACAAAAATGAGCTTAAAAAATGTGGAATTGGCACGTTTTTGAAAAATGATAAAAATCTTAAATCGATCATCCGCCACAAGAAGAAGAGCAGCAGTGGTAAGAGATACCGGTCACATGAAAAGAAGGCAACGGAAGACGAGCTGAAAAAAGTTAAGAATTCACCAGAGTGTGTATATCGAGTGGAATGTGAAGAATGCCCAGCCATTTATATAGGAGAGACTAGAAAAGGGGTTCACGAAAGAGTGAGTCATGTGTTGACACCGACACCAGAAACAAGGTAGTGACGAGCAGCATTGCCACACATGTGATGGACACACAGCACAAGATTGCCTGGAGCCGTACACAAACACTCCTTGAGTCAAACTCCAGAAAGGACGTGCATTTGAGGGGCCTTGAATCACTGGCAATCCAGCACGAAATATCACGCGGTTCAGTGCTTATGAACCTAGAAGGCCCCTCAAATCCTTCAATTCAGCATTTTATCAGCAGCGAACTAAGCGAGCGCCTTGCGTAAAATGGCATTGAGCCGCCTCGTAAAAACAGAGGGCTACGAGTCGCATAGCGGTCGTCGTCTGCTTTCCACAACAGAGCTTGCACGTCGGACATTGTAAATAATATAAATTTTGTAAATTAGTTACTTGTGGTGGCCTGAAGACAGACGGACTAAATTTTCCATCCTTAGTCAGTAGCCTGTCGAAAATTCGCAGATTCACATATCGGGTGATGTTTTTGAATTTGAGCGTGAAATTATCTTCGTGTAGATTTGGTGTCCTTATTTAACAGTTTTTAATGCCTTATTGAATTTTTATTTTTATTTGGTTGATTAGACTGTGAGGCTGTCCCATATATAATGAGTCTGTGTGTGTATAGTGATGTTATTAATACATCAACGATCATTTTTAATTTTTTTTGTATCAAGTTGGTCTATTATTTTTTATTTATAGCCTATAGTGTTGGTACACCTATCATTCCTCTGATTTTTTAAACAATAGTGTTAATATGCTTCAAGTTTCCAATTTTTATCCAATTCTAATCCTAAATAACCTGCATACGAATTTTTGTTTTGATTTTGAGTTGCATTTACATTCCCTCAGATTTTTTTTTACAAGTCTTAATTTTGTTCTGAATGTTAGCCTATCTCAACCCCTTGCGGCGATCAGAGGTTTTCTCAGTTCGCCCCTTCCCTTACTAACACTACCTTCTCATTCTAAAATGTCTATTAAAACGACATTCATCCAAGCACCATTTTTCTCGATTCATCACATCAAACTTCGGCCCCAAAGGTCTATTTTCTTACCGTTAGTCAATCCCTTGGTAAAAATCCATTTTAAAATGTGGCGTCTACGAGATTTTCTGTTGAATAATAATTAACTATATTTACTGCGTCTCGCAGTACATGAACTAAATTTCTAATAATTACCATGAGACCAAAAATCTAAATGAGTAATGTGGTAAAAATTAATATTAATTATTCCAATAGATCGCCAAAGCAAAATTATAAGACAGTAGCCTAGAAAATTATACATTGTGATGTTAAAATACGAGAATCATTCCGGTTTGTGACGACACAATTAATGCGTTCATGCTGGTTCGTCTATTGTGCGCAATGCCAATTGAGACAGTAGCTGCGTTCTTCCTGCGAGGAATGCAGCTACTATCTCAGTTGACCTTTGCGATGCTATATGCACACATGGCGATCAGCGCATGGTTGTTATAAGGCAGGCCAGGTGTTCCTTTAAGGTTCAAAATTGAGCTGGCTCATCAATAAGAGTAGTAATTTGCTTCAGATGACTTTAAGGCTCAAAGAAATTTACGAAATAAAAAATAAAATGAATTACAACGGGCACAAACTGTCGTCTAAAACCACCGACCTCTGCGTTTCAAAGCGCGGAAAGTGGTTGAAATTTGTTAAAATGTACGTCTTTTACGTGGCTTTTCTGTAGTTATGTGAAGCCATAGCTAAACTCATACGTCCTCATTTCGCACGTGAAAATCCACGAAACACGAAAGAAAACAACAACATAGGCAGTAATGACGTGTTTTTAGAGCGGTGGTGCCCACCGTACTAAACTAAACTTGTGTCGGACTCAGCGCAAAATTAAAAAAAAAAAAAATGTCTAGTAAATTAATTTGGGTCACACGAACAAAAAAGCTTTCGGGGCGGCTTTCACTTCGTCCAAGCTTTCCGTGCACTGGATTTAAGTTTTCACTTTCACCGGAACGGCGACGGACACAATCAAACAAACGGGAAAAATCACGAATAACAGCAACTTCCCCCTTGGATACATTTCAATGCAATACCTCCGTTACATTACGTAAATACAAAACAGAGCCACTTAGTTTTTTGGTAACATGGCTCAGTTTAGCAGAGTCGATTCGTCGGCTCCTGGTTAAAGCACTCTCCCCACATCCACACACATACTCGTAACACAACACCTACTAACCCCTCACCAATAATTCATTCCAAACCACATTAACGAACCCAAAATACTGAACGAATATAACTCACAATCCTGTTTACAACCTGACACTCCGGAGTGAAAGCGGTGAAAGCCAACCAGTCCGGAAAGCAAGGTTCCGGAAGCGCTAGAGGGAGTAGGCTACGGCGTTCTATTTACCCATAAAACACTTCCAGGATCAACAGCCGAACAGCTGGCACAGCTCAACCATCGCCCACTTGGTCTTTACTGTCTATACATACAGTAGGCGATGGCAGCACTAGCCGAAAGAGGGCTGGAGTTGTGGGGATTCCCAAGCATGGGGAGCCTGGGGAATGGGGGGAGGGCTGGGACGACGCTGCCCCCCCATCAGATCAAAATCAAACGTATAAACGAAGAAAATTAAGAAAACTATTAGTTAGAAACTGTTAGTTTCTTTCACAGCGACAGGAAGGACTTACGGTCACATCATTGGCGCCAATTCAATTCAGTTTTTAGCCTACAATTTAACTAAATTAAACGAAACTAGCTTGCTTTTAATTATTACTTAGCCTACCTTAGTTGTAATTTAGTTTACTTTAGATTTGGGCTGAAAAATGAGCAAAAATTATCAGATGAAGCACGTGGCGCCCTCTGAAAACTCGGACTGAACTAATGGGGACCGATCTAACGTGTTTCAATAGGGACTTTTTAGAGTTACAAATTCTCCTCCCAAACCCTATAAATTCTTGTTGGAGCCTAGTTGTTACTGTGAGAGTTGTAAAATCATCTTTTTTTTTCAGCTGAATTTAAAACTATTCCAAAAAAAAATAGTGTAGAAAACAATTTAGAACGTTGGGTGTGAGAAAGAATTGCAAGATTGTTATTTATAGTTTTATTCTTTTTTTTGGGGGGGGGGGGGGGGGCGCAAAAGTAGACTTTTCGGTTCACCCCACTGTCTAAAATTGCTGCCCCACTGCCGCCTCCCCAGTAAAGTGATTCTAGCGTCGTCCCTGGGGAAGGGGCTTTTCGTGCTTTGCGATTGGTATGCTAAGCGGCTCCGGCAGCAAATATCATCATCGTCGTATTTATCCAATAAAAAAAAAAAAATCCTCTGTCTGAAGTGTTAGTTTTTCACCAAAGGTAAAAGCACAAACGTTTTTTTTTTTTTAAAGTGGCACTATCACCGATTGAAATACGAACGAAAATACCCTGGCGCCATCTAGCGGCAGATTTATTGTTAACCTGCACAGCTTGCTTCTAGGTGCACGAAGTCGAACCAAATTTTAACGCAATAATTACCGATGTCGTGGCTTGTTTGTTTCGTTAAAAGAAATACCGTTATGCATTCCTTCGCTTGGTGCAAGCAAACGCTAGATGATACTACATAGCGCTAGATGTTGTCAGATTTCGTCTGCTTTCAATCGGTGATAGTGCCACTTTAATTGCTCAAGTTCGTAGCTGGTAATTATAAATTCACAACATTTTTTGGTCTATTTTTTCGCTTGAAAAAGTTAACTTTTTCGCTTGTCCATCTTACGTCTAATTTTTTTTATTAAACTCAACAAGTTTATTAGAAAATTAGAGTGGCACTATCACCGATTGAAAGCAGATGAATTCTGACAACATCTAGTGCTATGTAGTACCATCTAGCGTTACCTTGCACGAAGCGAATGAATACATAACGGCATTTCTTTTAAAGGCTAGTTGCCACCAAACGGAAGTTTGGAGCATCTAGCACCATCAAGCACTATCTAGTTCTCTCTAGCTCTTGCTCACAGCAAGCAAAGGAATGCACAAAAAAATATCTTTTAACACAACAAACAAGCCACGTGCCTCCTTAATTATTGAGTAAAAATTTGGTACATCCTCGTGCACCAGAAAACAAGCTATAAAAATTAACGATAGTAATGCCACTAGATGGCGCCACGGTAATTAGAAAATATCACAATAAAGAAAATATCCTGGCGCCATCTAGTGGCATTAATATCGTTAATTTTTACAGCTTGCTCCCAGGTGCACGAGGACGTCCCATATTTTTTACTCAATAATTAAGGAGGGGAGGCACATGGCTTGTTTGTGTGTTCAAACGTATTGCTTTGTGTATTTCTTTGCTTGCTGCGAGAGAGAACTCGTTAGGGCTAGATGCTGCAGACTCTAATTTAGTGGCAACCCACCTTTAAAAAGTAGCCTAAGTAAAACTTTAATCACGTAACCTTTTTTTGACGGCAAACTGGACGTGTTTGTTTGTAATCCGCTTACCTTTTGTTGCACACATCAGAAATTTTTAGGAACCAATTGTTAAAAAAAGAGGCCAGGGCACATGGGCTTGCTGTCGTTGCGGTCTTCCTTGAGATCAAGGCTGTGTACGACACAATCAGCCCTTACATGGGTTCGTGCCTCGCTTTTCCAGATGGGAGTGGGCACAAAGTTAATTGAAGCCATTTTAGCGCTACTACGCAGCAGAGTGAGTTTTTGTCACCAAAGTGAGCGGATTTTGGTCGACTCAGTTTGTCACTGACAGGGGTTTGCCTCAGGGCAGCTGCCTTAGTCCGGTATTATTTGCTATAGCCATCAATTATATTCTTGCAGAGTTGCAGCTTAGTACCAACATCGTTGTTATGCAGACGATGTGGCCCTGTGGTGTGTTGTTGCAGATCCAGTTATGCGCGCAGGTCTGATTCAGCGGATGCTGGAGGTGGTCATTCACAGGTTGACTACACGGGGACTGGCGTTAGCTCCTGCAAAAAAGGAGCTGGTGATTTTTTCCAGGTCACAAAGTGTACTGTCTGCCTCGGTCAATGTGTGGGTTGAGAGTGTTCAAGTACGGTACGGAGTGTTCAACATGTCAAATATCTTGGGGTCTGGTTGAACGGTGGCCTGGAATGGGTTGAACACACAAAGGTTCTGAGGGAAAAAACAGCTCGTCGCATGCCGATTTTGAAAGCACTTGTCCAGCGTAAAGAAGTAAGAAGGTACATAGCCATGTCTGCGTATCGAGTACACGTATGCTCCTTTCTAGACTACCATCTACCCTTTCTGTCAGTAACGCCGAAACATTTACGTAGTTGGCAGACAGCAGTCAATGAATGCTTAAGAGTGGTGACTGGTTGTTTGGTTTCTACCCCGGTACAAGCTCTGTGAGTGGAAGTTGGTGAACCCCCTCTGCTCCTTCGGGGTGATGGACTCCTTGTATCGCTGTGCTTGCACAATATCAATCATGGGAAACTGTACCCAGTTTTGCAAATATTGCTCGGTACCTTCAGCTCCATGACAGAGAACGTAGATGCTTGGGCGTTGCGGGGCACAGTATGCTCCTGTTGGCCTCAACGGGTCTGGCCCCACTTCCCGCCGTGGTTTGTCCACCGTGTCCATGGTTGTGGAACACCAGGCTCCATCTTGTGTTTCGCCCAGCGTGTGAGGACGCGTGTCAGATCTTCTGCGATGCCTCCTTCAAGGCAGAGTTTAGAGCAGGAGGAATAGGAACCTGCATTCCTCAATGTAAGTTTGAGGTCAGATGAGCTCTTGAGAATGTCCATTCCAGCAGATGTCGAGATTCCAGTGTTCACCATTATGACCGACTATCGGTCATGTATCTCCACTGTCGAGGCAGCGATAAGGTTGTTGAGATTTGAGGATCCCATGGTCTTTTCCATGTGTTGGAAGCTTTGGACCGCGACTGAACCGGGATACCGGCAATAGCATGGGTAAAAGGCCACAGTGGCGGTGCAGGGAATGAGTATGCAGATGCTGTTGTCAAAGAGGCTACAATGTCTGCACCGTGTGCTGCATCCTTTATTCAGTCAGCATGCTCCCAGAGGCATCATCTACGGGTATGATCACAGCACTTATGGAACGAGCAGTGGACTGGTGCAGTGACTGGCAGAGTTTTGTACCGGTTGAGGCCAGTGCGTTCATACAGTGTTACTCTTTGATTACCTACCCTTCTGGGCAGCGCGCATCGTTACGTGACTATGCACAGAACACTCACTGCTCCCAGCACACACATGCCGTCTGGGGTGGTCCCATCAACCCACTTGCAGGTGCGGTGAAGAAGGTACAGCAGAGCATTTCCTCGTAAAATGTGCGCTTCACAATGGTAAGTGTGGGGTGCTGCAGCGTAAGGTTGGGGGAATCATATTGGTTGAACGGTTACTCCAAACTGCTGAGAAGGGAAAAAACATCCAGCGCTGGCAAGCTGTAGCAGCGTACGTGCGTGCTACAGGAGTGTGATTAGTGTTCGATATCTCGTTTGTTTATGTTTAGTGTGGTACCTAGTGTTTAAGAACAGTTGTTCAAAGAGGTCTAACCCTACGTTGTGCAGTGTGTGACGAATGCATTGTGTAACGGTTTGTTTGTTTTTTGTACCTATACTTAGGGAGGGTGCATGGCCTAGTGCCGAGGCCCAATAAAGCATAATTGAATTGAATACTGTGTGTTTTGAAAGATTGTGGATTTCACATTGTGTAATGCATTGTACAAACCATAGCAACCCTATCTACTCCCATGTACAAACAAACACAATGCAACAGTGTGAGGATTAACAATTCAGATTTCACGATAAGCATGCAATCGCATTATCAAGCAACGAAAAATTCTTTCGAAGTTGACAACAAAAAGTAAACGATCCAGGGAAAAAATTTGTCGAGGATTCACTACAAAAATGAAAAGGGAGGGAGGAAGGAGTTAAGGAGGGAGCAAGGTGGGGAAGAAATGAAAAACTAAGGGAGGGGGGATCAACAAAGTAGGTGCAATTCCCTCCCAGCTTGGAAACTGCTCTTTCCCTCCCCGAATGTCATGACCCCGCTCCTATATGTGGCGGCCTTAGTATTATTTTTACTACTGTATCACAGTAGGTTATCTGTTTGTGTTATTTTCTAACATTATAAGTTTTTCGTTGTAGGGTATGAAAAAACTATCAGTCTTAGCAACGTGGGGGGGGGGGGGG
>JAHWFP010074965.1:28691-69243 GCA_023313725.1 Lithobius niger
TGAAATTGATGGCTGCCATTGTGGAGCACACAAGTGACGACTCCACAGAATTGTTCCCGCTTAAGGTCCTTGGTCATCAACTGCCTTCTTTATGGCCTAAGCGTGATGGCTCATAGAGGCTTTGCATAGACTACAAAGCCTCTATGTGCCACCAATCTTAGGCCATAAGAAAGGCAAGTGACGACCAAGGACCTTAAGTGGAGACAATTTGCTCTCTTTTGATCATATCATCCAATACGTCATTGAGCTCCTTCAATTTGTCCAGTTTCATACGGTAATATCGGGCAGAAACTTGGTAATGATTACCTTTGTCAATATGATGTTCAACGAGAAAAGTGCAACCAGGCTTATCGCACAAAGCCTCAGGGAACTTCTCTAATGTAAAGAACATGACCTCCTTTTAATATTCCATAAGTTGGTCCGGTTGATCCGGTCCACGAGCGATTGAGGGAACAAGGGATCAATTGAGGATTTCACCATGTGACTCCCACTGAAAGGAATCCTGACAACTTTTGCTATCAGGCCAATACCAATAGCCTTCCTTTATGTTGACCACTACCCCATGCTGCTCCATTATGTCTGAGCCTAACAAATATAAATGAGCCAGATGTTCCTTAATAATCAGCGGATGCAGGATTTCTTTACCGAGAAGTTGGATTTTAAGGGCCCAACCTAGCGTATGAAATAAATCACGCTGACATCACTGTATTTTGCAGTGGATAAATTTTGACACCTCCCTGTTCCCACAACTGCCTACAATGGAGACCCACTACGGTGTTAGCGGACGCACAATCCCAATTAGCCGTGACCTGAGCATGTTAACCTTGCTGACAAGAGCCCTTTCACCTGGAATCAGATAATACTCAAAAACCAATAGATTCCCTATCTTCACTTGAGAGAGATTGAACTAGTTCGTATGAGACTTCTCCCCCCCTTGGGGGTGAAGGGGCCCCTCCCATGTTTTTCCGACTCAGAATTAGACTGAGGTTAAGCTGCAGGACGTCATTGGGGACAGGACCTAGCAAACTGCCCTTACTCTCCACATACATAGCAACATTTTGTCAGACCATCTTTTAGGAGCTGATTTGATCTCGGACTTAAGTTGCCAGGAGGTCACAGACTTGTTTTGGCCTAGATCGTTTAAAAACACTCATGAGTATCTAATGCAGCCTCTATCTAGACCCTGGGTATCTACCACTAAAGCCCTTACAGAATCGTAGATTCGAGAACTAAACATCAACTTTAAAGACTGGCAGATTCCGATAAATATAGCGCAACCTATGCGATTCGGATCCAGGTTCGAGCAACTGCCTGAATTGTCTTCTGAATATGCAGCCACATTTTCACCATCACACAGTGTGATTTATCATTTTCTCATGCATAACTTCCTTGGCATTAGTAGCTTAAACTGAATCATAAATTCGACCTTGAACGGAGCCCATGTCAACCAAGGCCCATGAGCCAGAAACCACTCAAATGTGTCATCAACAAGTGGGATGGGTACGACACGATCAAGAAAAAAACCTATCTGGAATTGTTCACCAATTTTCATCTGCTCTAACCTGATTAGAAACTTTTAGACCTGGGCCAACTGGTGAACCGGAGCAAGGATAAATTTCAACTTAAGGAGCCTTCCTGAGAAGGAACCCTGTAAGTACCCCACAACCAAAAGGGACCGATCACGGCACCCCGATAGCACTCCAAGGAGAACCCATTGCACTGATTAACCACCCAGCCCCGCATGATATGACTCCGTAGCACCATGCATGAGCAGCACCACCACCAGCATGACAGGGATCCATAACACCTGGTGGAACCCCCACCCTAGGATGCGATGCCGCCCTGCAATTGAAATCGATTTGCTGCATCAAAGCAGCTTCAAAAGAGACTCCTTTTGTACTCATCAAGACCAATGGATACTGTTTTGTTTCTTAACGCCCGACCCCTGCCGGTAGAGAGGCCATAACCTCACCCACCACCCAACCCACTACCATATGTAAACCTAGTGGAGTAAGATTTGGAGGAGTTCTGCCTCAACCTGTGGAGCTTGCACGAGAGTTCAAGCTAGACATGATGCCCGCACAGACCCAAAATAACAACTACCAAGACTGTGCAAAGCAGACAGCCTCGACACCTTCAACCATTCCCCACGAACATTTTTTTTTTCACCAAATACCCAAATTATAATTGGCAACCTTTGTCAATTTAAACTGAAAACTTCCACACAAACTTACCTTATCAACCAAACAATTCTTATGCTCTTTCTTACCCGGAAAAAAAAAAATCCAAAGAAAAAAATTCAGGGGGCGAAGGGGCACAATTTGAAAACGACTCCCACCATCCGCCAACAGCAACAACTCGATCCAAAATAAAGCCTAAACCATGATCAAAGCCTCCAAACAAAACGTACACGTTATGTTATGTAGATGATGTGGTTGACAGATGGACAAATGAGTCACACCCACGCAAAAGGTATAAATTAAATGCATGGTTTATTTTCCGAATTATACAGGTTAGTGACCCTTGCGTACCCGCCCATACTCATTAGTACCAGTAAACATAAAATAAATAATATATTAACTAAAAAAAAAAAACGGCTTCGACCTTTAGAAAATAAAATCATGAGAGCTTGTATCCCAATGGAACTAACAGGTGTGAAACTACACAAATAAAAGAGATTGGAATTCATTTGAATGAATTGAACTATAATTTGAACTCCAATTCAAGGGAACAAGTATTGTTTTTGCTCACTGGTAATTTTGTAGGCGTGTTGTTGTTTTTGAACCAAGCTGAAACCAGTCCGGTCTTGTGTAGTTGTTCATGGAGTTTATTTTTGTAAGTGCTGTGTGTTCAAGGTTTAGTGCTTGTGTGTGTATTTTTAATGTGCAAAATAGCTAATCTTTGTAGCTAAAGGATCGTTTACTTTGAGTACGCAACTCATAATTTATACATATCCTCTAACTTTGTTTGATTCAATCTAATTCACGTTACTGCTAATTTCCAACACTTATGTGTTCAAACACAGGCTTCTTGTGTTCTGGACACTACTGCTTCGGATCGGTTGTTTGTTTTTGAATCTCGTGTGCGTGACCACTGATCTTTATGGTCTAGCGTTGTTGTCACTTGGGGATTTGGCATCTACAAAGTCCCATGTGGACAATGCAACATGGTCTACATTTAAGAGACAAGGAGACGCATTAATTTAAGCCTACTAGATCACATCACGGCATCTAGAACTCGAGCCCACGTAAACGGGGTGGGTGGCCACTGTGACACCACCATAACACCAAATCGACTGGAATGGAACACAAACATCGATTAAATCCGAACTCAAAATTTGACCAACATTTAAGAGTACCTGAATCACTAGCCATCAGGCACCACGAAAACAAGGGTGTTAAACTTACAAATTTAAAACCGCCATAACATCTTTTCATCCACCATCTCGTGCACCCAAAACTCCAAGAAAAACTCGCCCTCAAATGGCACAAACTCTCCAGGTGACAACAACACTAGACCATCGAGGTCAGTGGTCACGCAAGATTCAATAACAAACAATGACCAATCCAAAGCAGAAGAGTGTCCAGAATGCAAGAAGCCTGAAGAAGATAGATGGCGTTGGTGACCACACTTCGAACAACCCGAATGTCCATGGTTCATCAGCTACTGTTTCTCCTAGGCCATAGCCCCAGCCTTCGAGGCCTACCACTGCACGGCCTTACCGGCACATTATCAAGTGACAAGGGTAGATTCCCACAGTGCAGCCCGTTTTACGAGCACCGCAAGATCAAGAGTGACCATCATTCGGTCAGGCAGGCATGAAATTGACCTCAACGAGGTAGTTACGACCCAAAAATAGCCAAGTGTCATCATTTAGGTCTACTAAACCAAACACTCAAAATCGGCGGTGAAAGTAGAAAACAGGGGTGGGTAGGGGCAGCTTATTTAGAAATAATCCGCATGGGCTTGTTGTCCCATCAAAGCTGCTTACTTTCTTTGAAACAAACTGTTGATCGCCAGTGCGTACACGAGGCAGTTTAAGACAAGCTGGCCATCATCTGCCCTCCCCGCGTCATGGAGAAGTGGACTCGTATATACCTAGCGCGAATGGCAGGGAAGCGGCGTCATAACACGTAAATGAAATGCGTTGCTACCCGAAAACGCAAACATGCTAATTTTTCTGGCTCATAATTTTAAATGAATGGAACATTAACAAGAACGTTGTGTTATTGTTTTTGGCATACGTTGTCGTAAATAGGCCTAGCCATCTTGTAGAAATTTTAAAGCTACATAAAGTCAAAATTCTTGATACAGTAAGTACTTAAATTTATCAACTTAAACTTTCTTGTAGTTTAAATCCCAAAATGCAACATGTAGTCAATAATTGTGCTTGTCTTACCAAGGCCTAAATCATATTTTTTTTTTCAGCTTTGCTTTTTAATAATGTATTAAACAGGGGTGAAATTTTTTTGGCTGTATTTTTTGCCAAAAAACTGAAAAACTGTTTTCGTGCAACCGACCGGGAAAAAAAACCGGTTAAACGGATAACTAAAAAACCGGAAAGTACCAGCCCTAGCTGACATAGAACCCTGCTGTCTGAATGTATTACCTCTTCAGTCCCATTGTACAGCATACTATAGTTACAAGACAGGGAAAATTAGCCTAGACCCACCGAGAGCTTTTCTTGGGAGTCCCTGGGACCCCCCCGAAAGCACTCGGTGGGCTTAGGGGTAATTACCCCCGTCTTGTAACTGAACAGTATGTTGTACACCGTGGCTGAAGAGGTTACATATTCGGATAAATGGTAAGGCCATGCAAAGTTAATTGTTTGGTTTACAGGCACGTGCGGGTGCCTTAACTTATCGCGGGTCAACATTTTTTGTCTCAATCGTGGTACGCCCGCTAACAATCATATTTTCGCCAAATTTTGACCGTTTTTGACATTCCAATATACCATTTTAACCGGCTCGAATCGAACTTTTCAATGGTGCAAGTTTCAAACCTCTAGGTTAAAACACTAACAAGCTATTTGGCAAAAACTAAAATATTTTTAATACTAAACGACATAAAAAACATATTAGCAGAATATTATACTTTTTTAGGCTGACTGCATACTCTTTCAGCTTTGAGCTAAGTACATGTCAAAAAAATGTGGGTAGTTAAATAAAATAAAAAATAAAATAAAATGCCTGGTTGCCTGGTGCTTCAATTTGCAACCTCGCCCGTAAACCAAACAATTTTTTTTGTATGGCCTAATAGTAACTGAAAGTGCTCGTTTCTCTTATAGTTATAATACACTTTTCTGTAATATGGATGAACACTTTGTTTCTGACATTGTTATCAAACTTTATATGTTCTCCTTCTCCTCCTCAGTCCCACACTAACACCAGACATTTTCAAGAACAAGAACTTTCAGTTACGATTAGAAAGAGTTGAATAGGTTCAGGAGAGTCTAGAATTGGAGAAGGTGGCTAGTTTACTCAATCGCATCCAGAGGGCATTAAGGATCCACTTTTTACTTCTTGATCACTCCGTGACCTATGAAAAATTTGTTCGTGTATTGGGCCTAGTTTATCCTCCCTAAGCACCTACGTAAACAATGCTTAGTGTTGTAAATTATAAGCATAATGACTCTGACAAAACCTTAATGACTCGGACGTTCTGTCTGAATCTGCACACCAGGACGTCCAGTTAAAATTACAAATTTCCCGACTTTTCTAATCTTTTTAGCGTCCCCCACACCCTCCCCCCAGCCACATACCAAATAAAAAAAAGGTGTGAAAAACACATTCATCAATGAACATTTCTTTAATAAATGTTAGTTTTTGTAGTAAAATATATGTGGCAATGTCATAAAAATTTTCAAAATAACACCAGGCACTGTGGTTGTATTAACTCCTTCCACTCCAGAAGTACATTCAGGGACGGCTTCATTTTACGTTGCGTGTGTGCACAGGTCAGAAATGCAATTATCTTACAGCCTTCTGACACCTGAGACCAAGCCTGCATCAACTCTGGTGTTCTTGCTCGCTTCACTCCGATTCGGAGGAACCCTTATGAAGTTAGATTTTCATTGTTTAGTTATTCAGTTTTCTCGCATAGGTGTACGTCGAGATGTCGAAGGAGTCGGCCACTTAATTTTTCAGATTTTTTGCTTAATTTTCCAGCACCACAAATTTCTCCAACGATTTCGCATTATCCAGACTGCCAGAGACTGACCATACTTTAGAATCAGTGAAATGAATCTTACCTGTTGCTCCAAGTGGGTGCCCTTTAGAAATCAGTCCACCGCTGGGATTGACCACGAATTTTCCACCGTATGTATTGTTCCCCGAATCTACTAGAGTACTTCCTTGTCCAGGAGGACAAAGGCCAAGGGCTTCATAGGTGATTAGTTCGTTAACAGAAAAACAGTCGTGCAGTTCTATAACATCAACGTCATCACGTCGAACACCTACAACGAGAATATTGCAATTAATAACACAGTTGGTAAAGTATGGCTGGGTACAGTAACACAGTTGGTAAAGTAAGACTGTTAAACGAAAGTCGCATGTAGTCACAAAATAGTTCATTTCAGACTGGCGTTATGATCAAAATACAAAATATGCATGTTGATCTGTAGTCTGAATGGTTAGGGAACTGGATTTGCATCCACATTTGTGAACTTAAAGATTATAAAAAGCTTGGAGAATTTGTTCAGCTTCTCAATAGCATCTGCAAGATTTAAGTTCCCGACACATTCAGACGAGATGCAGAATGGTAACTGGCTTCGCATTCGGGTTACGATAACTGCTGAAGCAATGCCTGAACCAATAGTGACCTAATTATGTGACTGGTTCAGGGACTGTTTGTGGCCATTTTGATGTAAAATCAGGTAAGAATTCGGAAAACACTACACTCCTACATTAGCTGTAGATATTGTAATGAGGTATGGATCAACCAAATTTGAATCGGATCTTTAGGATTCGGATTTGGCAATATTTTTAATGTCTAGACGATTTTTCAATAACTTCGCTAATTTTTGGCCGATTTCGATACCAGCTTTCCAATGGAGCCAATTTCAAATCACTAGAATAAAGTGTTCAGAAGTTATAAGGGGAAAACCAATGAACAAGTTGTGAAAATGTGTACTGAAGTCTTTAAACTTTACTACTTTACTCAGCTAGAGAGAAATTTAGTCTGTATAAAAAGCAAAGAGCTGAAACAATCAACAAAAGTTTTGTTTTGAATCTCACTTAGGATCCGATCCGATTTGCCAAATCCAGTCAATTATCCGGATCTGATCTGGATTTGGTAAAAGTGGATTTGGTCAATCCCTATAATGAAGACTATCAAAAGCTGAAACAAACTTGAAAAAACTTACCTGCTTTCGCAAACAAGCTATCAGCAGCTTTTTTGGTCATGTCATAGCCTACCTATGAAAGCAACAAACAAACACAGATGTAGTTGGCGATCAAAACAAATAAGGAGACGATGTTTTGTTCAAAAACAATCAACAACAAAAACTACCATTTTTAAACAGCTCTTCTCCTGGAAAGTGCTCGGCAAATCAGTCGCCATCTCCATGCCAACTACTTCAACTGCCTGCTTCTGCAAATTATGCCGACGAACAAATTCCTCAGACGCTAAGACAGCAGCTGCCGCTCCATCGGACGTAGGACTGAAAAATAAATAATATCACATTAAAATCTTCAAATTTATTTTTCAAACTGATCGAGTCATATGGAGTTGTAAACGCAAGTAATACAGATAATTTGTATTAGATCCTTCACAGATCCTTTAGTAAAACTACTGTACTGTACAGACAGGCTCTGTGGTTCCTATTATTTTGAAGATTTTTTGTGTCTATTGTCGTAATAGGCCTAGTTTAGTTTTAATCACAAAAACTTACTGCAATTAGTCCAAAATGCACAGCCAAAATTGTTCAAGCTTCCACTAAAACTTGTGAATTTTCGACAACACTTGTACTGGTAGCCTTCCTCTGGCAACAGTCTTAGATTGTGGATCTTAGATTTGCAGTAAGTTATGAGTATCAACCAAAGTAAAACAGCCCAATCTTCAGTTTTTCAAATATTTAGTTTTCTTCAAAACGTCAACAATTATTAAAATGAACATTTTAAAAATGGTATTGAAAAGATATCTAGGTATATAGTCGGTGATTTCCTGAGCAAAACGCCGCAAACTGCATGTCGTTATCTCAAACGGTTCCAGAGTTATCGATATTTCCTGAAAGTTGCCAATCCGATATCCCAAATATCAGCAACCAACCTGATCCAGCATCGTGCATTTCTGAGGTTTAAACCTGACGTGCACCATCTTCACCCAAACCTACATCACATAATGAAGCCCATTTATACTTTTTTTTTTGGGGGGGGGGGGGGGGGGAGCAAGCTGGCTGCTGTAAAAAGGAGGACCTACAGACTTATTATTCTAGAAATGTTTGATTTGAAGTTTTTTTCTGGAAGTCATCATCCTCATATTTGTTTGCCCCCCTGGCTTCCTCCTTGTTTTCTGTAGAAGGTGATTGCTTATCACCGAAAATTTAAAGAACTTTTGCCGTTTGTCTTTGTGTGGTAAAGTGTTAGTTTCTCCCTCTGTCTTCTTTGTGTTTCCAGGTGGCATGCTCAGATGCGTGAGCGGCAAGAAGGGAGCCAGAGGGCTAGTGAATGTGAAGGTGATGGCTTAAACCGCACATGTTTCCACCTACCTTCTTGTGCTTTGCACATATGCACACACCAACCGGAAGCACGAAAAGATGTTCTTGCACCTCAGTATGACAAGGCACTGCAGAGCAGTTGACAATAAACCAAGATGCGTTTCCAAATGTTTCACTAACTATCCAGGGCAAGACAAAAAGGATGAACCCTTACAAGTGTCCAGCTCGCTTTTTTCTTTAATTTAGGAAAAAGTTGAGAGCCAGCTCTTTAATATAATGACTGGGTGAAGCTAACCAAATATATACATTTTTAAATCTTTGGCGCATGGAATGGCTTGTTGCGTGGTGGGCTGCCTAGTGGGTACAACAAGAGATTGTCACGAATTTTTGAAAGCTGATGCTTCCTGTCTGTAGCAACAGCTTCAAACACTCACAGTTGTTGCATCACTTCCGGTGCTTATGCGACGAAGGTCCTCATCTTTCTCAGTCTCCCTGGAACAAACCAAGTGTCTTGGGCCTACTTTTCACGCTAGTCGGTCTGGTCATCAAGGTACAGGGCAGACCACGAAAGCCAACACATTCTCCGTGTTTCTAGATGTATTTTATGGGGTTTCCAGAGATTAACCACACATAAAACATACTTTTAAATAATAAGTTCAAGTCGAAATTCCCTGCGCCTGGTACAAATTGTCGCGCCCCCCCCCCCCCAACTTGCTCGCAGAAAGAAAGCAACTGTCTTAACATCTGCAACGATTTTGTGTTTTATCACTTAAGACAACAAAACAAACGGAATAGGAAGAGTTCTGCCTAAATGAATAATCTTATCAAACTATTTATTAAACTACAAAATTTACCAGCATTGAAGCTTCGTCAATGGTCCATAAACTTGTGGAGAATTCAGGATTTTGTCAAGTGAGTATTCATCCTGAAACTGTGAATTTCTGCAAAAATAAAAGTAATGCATGCCGATTACGAAATTCTGTGAATTGTATACACTACATTTACTTGAAATATGGAGGGAAAATGAAATTGCAGCCGTAAATACAGCAATGATAACGTGAGGCAATTCTAGTGTGGTCAAGATCTGTACAGATAGAGGTACATTTATTTGTCATCCCTCTCACCAAACTAAAAAAAATTCCATTTTTACTCATTTTATCCAACAAAACAGAACCAGGCGGACAGCTATATTCCCTTGACTAGCATATTCATTTTACACAATTAAATTTTTGTTCCTTCAACGGGAACTTCCTCAGAATCAAAACACAGCAAACATCGTGGCCAGGAACCATGTCACAAGAAGGAACGGGGTGTGACATGGCTCCTGGCCACGATGTTTGCTGTGTTTTGATTCTGAGGAAGATCCCGTTGAGGAGCGAAAATTTAATTGTGTAAAATAAACAAGCTAGTTAAGGGAATCCAGCTGTCCGCCTGGTTCCGTTTTGTTGAATACCTTCACCCTTGCTCATCCAAGTGAACTAATTTTACCCGTATTTTATGTAATTTGGTTGCAGCTGTACATAAATCCCATCAGTGCCCCTTGGCCTCGCGAAAATTAGTTGAGATTAGCTTTTGCGTGGGACATAGAAGAAATGTCTCTCTATTCAATACCGCAGTGACGTTTTCTCATGTTCACACAAGCTGTCTGCTCAAGTAATACAAAACAGAACAAAATTATTAGATGGTCAATATTTTTCTGTTGACACCTTTACTAAATTGTCTGAATACGAAGCTGTGGTCATTGTAACAGAGGCATGCTTCTTACAGAAAAGTTTTTGTGTGCTTGTGGGTTCACACCCCTTCCCACAATAGGCTAATTTTCATGACAACAGACTGCAGCCACAATACAAACTCTGCACACGATAAGCCCTCAAGTTAAAACAAAACGAATTTACCAAAAAATACTTTCGAAGATATTTTGTACATAGAATAATGAAATAAAAACTTGCAACCCCTGATGAAAAACGATGGCACAACCTTTGAATGTTTCTTAAAGCAAATATTTTTTTCAATTAATGAAATTAAAACCTGTGTCAAAAAAACTGTATGTTCGAATATGGGGAATGAGGTGATGCTAGAGTAGTGAAGAAATAATTTCTTCTCCAATACAATTGACTAGTTACGAAGATGAAGGACATGAAAAATCATTCTACTCACGCTTGAGCGAATTACCATGCGCACAAACAAAGGCTTGGTACTCACGGATTGCGGGTGGAATGCTTGTGATTCTTCCATGCTATTTTGGCAAAATGTTCGGGCTTTGTTCCTAAAAATAACATAAAAATATTACTTTTATGATGATGATTGTACTACAGAAGAACACAAGATATAAATTCAGTATTAACTGAACACAAATCGTACCATATTTTTCCATATGTTCCAAACCAGCACTGCCAAACATTTGAGCTGCTACAGGTGCTGCTTCAAGCCCGAATTTCTCAACGAGGACTTCAACGTGTTGGTCCAGTGGATTTGTTCGATCATCAAACTGAAATTAATAGACATGTAAGTTAAATTTTGTCCCCATACATTAATCAATAAAAGTACTGTACATACAAATTTCTTTAGTACGGTAGTCCTACTTTAAGGAAAATGAGAAATCTTCCACGATAGCCCACTTTTCAAAATTTACATACGTAATTAGGGATACCCGAATCGACCGAAAAAAAAAACAAGTTAAAAAAAAAGATAACAACAAATTATCTTCCACAGCTTATTTAAATGGACGGTCCAACAGGGATGACATTTTAAAGTGACTGTTTCCATTGAAGTTAGTGTGATGTGATGAAATTTGGAGATATTGTTTGACTGATTATAAAATTAACCCAAATCAAATTGTATCCTGAATGAGGTTGCATTACTCGACTTACATGGAGAGGGGGTAACCTCCAGCAACGTAAAAGTTTTAAAAAAAATTTCTCACATGACTGCTTAAGGATCCACGCTGCATTTTCTCAAATCCCAAAGCCAATACACAATCACTCAAACCTAGGAATACAAAAAAATGTTCCATTGTAACAAAGTGCTGCAACTGAAGTACGTGTATGGTGCAATGGTTAACTTATGCGTTATTTGTTATAATGCTAGGAACATGCGTCAGTGCTGAGCATTCCCCCAACTCTGAAACAGTGAATAAGTACTAAGACTGTACCGAACACCAATTTTTCAGCTGAATCGAGCCAAACAAAACAAACCTTAAATTAGCCGAACATAGAATACTTTCAAGTACCAAACCAATCAACCTTTAAAATAAAATTTAAAACAACTCAGTTCATAAAAATTTCATAAGTATTTATTAAAGTACAAATTTCTTAACAAATACAGGTATGTTCACACGACTAGTAAGTACAAGAGTGTGGGAACGCTAAGCACTAACTTTTGTACCTTTACAGTTTCCCTCATTGCCTCAGAACGGTATTAGCTAGGCACTTGTGGTTTGGACTATCAGAAGGCCGGTAAAAAAAAATCTTCAAAATGGTGTCTTCCAACACCAAAATCAATTAAACAGAAGTAGAAACACGTTCGGTTCATGTTTTCTTTTAAACACCAGGCCGAACACCAAGCCGAAGCCCTCTGTTTGGTCACGTTCGGTTTTGTATAGCCTTAATAAATACACTTGTGTACAATTGGACTCACACTTACATTAGAACTGTTGCAGAAACAAATCGGAAACAAATAAACTAGTTGTGAATCATATCCTTACCTCCTTCTACCAACTGCTTGCCAATATAAAGAGCACTTGATCCCGTTGAACAATTGTTGTTCACCTACAAGTATTACAATAAATTTTTGTTAATAAAAAGAGGCAACATTGGTTAGGAGTTCTAAACGCAAACCATTCTTCTTTACACTGTCAATTGCTTAAAAAATAATTGGTACACAAAAAAAGAGTTAAGTCTGATGTTTAGGGATTAACTGAACTGATCTTTAAGGGAATTGAGGTCAAAACGGGAAAGGAGCACAAATACGCCATTTTCGTAAGGTTTTGGCTACTGTCATGTTTAGTCCATGCTAAACCTTGCTGCGTTCAGTTCATATTTTTGTACACCATTTTTACTTGTTAACAACTGTCGTTTGTGTGTACTGTACTAATGCCTTTTTTCCTAGACCGCTTCGTTGAACGATAATTAACAACCACATCATCCCATCTAACCATAAAGATGAACAAAGGCAAACAAACAACTCGGATAATAAAATCGATAAGGTTTGAGTGTGTTTGTGAAGTATGAGTATGTCAAGTTTCTAATTCATGTTAATTTCAAGTTAGTGCAACCTGATTAATAAATTGATATCCCAAAGTTAGTGTGATTAACAATATGAACTTCTTTTAAAAAAAAAACAATTCAGGACTGTAAAGTCAAATTATTATTTTTTAAACAGTTCACATTATTGTTTTTAAGAATGGTTTACAACAACGATTTATAGCTCTTAGCCAATGCAAAACCAAAATAAAAAGAAGCGTCAATTAAATTTAATAAAAAATATTCAAAAATGAGGCTAAAACAAAAAAAATTGTTTGGTTTGTGTTGCGCAGTTCCAAAAAATAGGGTCGGTCGGTCAGAAAATTTTATTTTTTTGCACTTTTTTTGTTACTAAATCAGAAAGTCTTTACTTCAAAAATTGTAATTTATCATTTTTTTAATGAGATAAAGATACATTAAACCACATTTTCCAGGAAGCAACGTCAAAATAGGGAGGGGATTTTTTTTCATTAGAAAAAAAAATGTTTAAGGTTGTAACGTGTGTTCAATGTAGAAGCCAAACTTGAAGTAGTTAAACCTTATTTAAAGCGGAATAATCATGACAAGATTTGGGTTACATTATTACGTTCTTTCTCAACACAAGAATCAACGGGAATAGAACACCGGGCTCTGAAGCCCTTGACTTTCATATGCTCTGGTCGGATCCAGAGCTCCACCGGACAACCAATCAGCTCATGAGTTCGTTAACCAATCCAGTTCATGGTTGCAAAGTGTTCACCAATCATGGCCAACAATACTTGGCCACGTTCTCCTGCACGTCCGCTCATGGTTTTGGCGCAAAACCTAAAAATCCTTGCCGTTGCACAAGTGATTTTGGCGCCAACAAAAGTCAACCACAACACAACAGCACACAGGTAGGTACGAGGGCGAGCCAATGTCTGTTACAGGGTCGGATCGTAAAAATAGAGTCGGTCGGGTAACGGCAAACCAACATTTTTTTTTTGTTTGGCCTGACTGCGTTTACGGTCTTGTACGCTTAAATTTCAAAGGAAAAGATATTATCCGTACCAATATCCTTGCAAATTTTCGGCAGGGTGATTTTTCTGGAGTTGGAGGGGCCTCAAAAAGACTGTCTTCGTCAGGCTACCACATCACCGCTCACTTCGTCCTGATCGTTCGTCTGCTATTTGAATGTGACGTGGGGCCATAGCCTCCTAAATTTGCAGGCACAGCAACTTATTAAACTCGCCCATTTCTCCCACAGCAACTTATTAAACTCGCCTCTCAGCAGAAACTGGATACTTAAGTTTGAAGGTCCTTAGATATTCATCAGCACAGCCTTCGCTCGGCTGTGGTGTTGAATAGCCAGGAGGGATTCTACGCTTCCCAAAGCTGAAAGAACGCTGTGCTGATGAATATCCAGGGACATTCAAACCCAAGCATCCAGTTTGTGCTGAGGCGCGAGTTTAATAAGTTGCTGCGGTAGAAAAGCTGTACCAGCCTGCTAGTTTCGGAAGGTATGGCCCCCGCTTCACATTCAAATACCAGACGAACGACCACTATGAAGTGAATGGTGATGTGGCAGCCTGACGAAGACAGTTGTTCTGAGCCCCTCCAACACCAGAAAAACCAGACTTTATAAAAGTTGCAAGCATACTAGACGAATAATATTTTCTCCTTTGAAATCTAAGCGTACAAGACGTAAACATGGACTCAAAGTAAGCGATGCGACATTTACAAAAAATGACTGGGTTACACGCAAAACGGTGAGCAGGGTAGGCCTGTTTTCTGTTTGTTTTGCGGAGTTTTAAGAGATGCATAACTTTACAAACTTTTTCTAAACAACACTTCTGATGATAGATTTTTAACAAAATTTCTTCTGCGTATTTTATGGTGAACTCTGCAAAATAGCAAAGTTAAGTAGAAGTAAATAAAACTTACATTCATAATAGGAATACCCGTAAGTCCCATTTGGTATACGGCTCTCTGCCCACATGTTGAATCGCCTGCAATGATAATAAATGATCACACTTGCAATTTTGTTTCCCTTGGTTGGGGCGTCAATTTTTCCAAAACCATTGGGGCAGTGACAAAAACCACAAACTACAGGGGGTCGCACCGGGATTGAAAAGAAAAAAGGAATTTTGAATATCAAAAATAAGGAAAATTTAGAAGCGGTTTGTAGAAAATCGGTAAAATAAAGGATTTTTAATCAAAATTTTAATTTTATTTTTCTACTTTTTGTAAAACAAAATAAACAATGCTAAAATTTTTAGCTTTGAGTGACAACTTTACTGCCTGCCCCAGTTACCTTGCAAAAAAAAAATACAATGGGTTAAATCATGTACAGTTTTCTTGTAGACAGACTGACTGTCCGAAGACAGTCAAAAAGATATCGTGCTTAGATGACGAGATTTTCACTCAATATCAAAAGTAAGTTGACAGTAGGAACTCTACGACCCTGTAACTATGAAAAAACGAACCATCATACTTTGAATGTTCAAAAAATCCCAACACACGAAATCACGAAATTCAAAATCAAATAAATACAGTACTACTGATTTGCGAATTTTTGACAAGCTGCAATGACTAAAGATGAAAAAATAATCCTCCTGTCTTCACAAGGCCACAGCAAGAAGCTTCTTTACATTATTTACATTATCCGATGTGCATCGATCGTTAGTTAGAAAAAGCAGACGACGAGGACGCGACTCTGGCACGTAGCCTCCCATAAGGTGTTCACCCAGTTCTCTGCTGATTAGATGCTGGATTGCTAGGGATTCAAGACTCCTCAAATGCGTGTCTCTTCTGGACTTTGACGCTAAGAGTGTTTGCGTGCGGCTCCAGGATATATTGTGCCGCGTGTCCATCACACGTGTGGCTATACTGCTCAGCTCTACCTGGTTTCTGGTGTCTGCCATGCTTTGACTCACCCTTTCAGTGATATCTTTTCTAGAGTCTCCAATATAAATGGCTGGGCATTCCTCACACTCCACCCGATACACTCCCTCTGGTGTGCTCTTAACTTTTTTCAGCTCGTCTTCCATATCCTTTTTTTCTTGTGAGCGGTATCCCTTGTCTATACTATTTATCTTCTTGTGGCGAATCATCGATTTAAGATTTTTACCATGAGTGATGTGACGGAATCACACTTGACTGACGGAATACAACAGGAGCTTAGAAAATGTGGAATTGGCACGTTTTTGAAGAATGGTAAAAATCTTAAATTGCAAAATCTAGGGGCCTTGAATCCCTAGGAATCCAGCAAGAAGTTTCCCGAGGTTCAGTGCTTATGACTCTACAAGGAACCTCGAATCCTTTAATCCAGAATCTTACCAGTAGATGCTGATTAGATGCTGGATGAATGCCTCACAAATAAATCTCCTAGTATTCTCCAGTAAAAAAAAAAATTTCTCCAGTACGTTATAATATTTTCCAGTATTTCCATAAAAATTATTTCCAGCATTTTCTAGAAAAATTTTTCTACTGTATTCCAGAAAAAAGTATTTCCAATATTTTCCCAATAAAAAAATATATTTCCGGTACCGGTATTCAAACTTTTGATGTTCCAGTTTCTCCAGTAACCGTGCGAATCCTACATATATCATACATCACGAACCCTGTTGGTCACACAGGGTGAGTCAAAAGTATAGACCCAGTAGATTTAGCAGCCGCATGATTTGGTTTAGCCACCAAACAACCATGGATTGTTGGTCACCACGGAGGGGGCCACGTTTTGAGATCATCCAGGGGTGCCCCCCACCCTACACCCCTTAAATAAATTTTCTACTTCCGGTTCCTTTAGAATAGGGCATTAGTCCCAATTTGAGATATGTGCGGGCAGTCAATTTATGGTGAATGCAGAAAACAGCGTGTAAATCGGTCCACCATAGCACGAGCTATGGCCAAACACATTAGTACAAATGTTGGCTTTATTGCATAAAATAATATCCTGAGCAGTTGCGTGAATTGATTTATTGCATGTAATAATTAGAGTAAGGGACAGCAAACGTAACGAAATTGACAAGGGTTCGGCTAGCACAGGTTTGTAGTAGATGTGAAAAACCGGAGTTCAACCTTGAACCGCGTTCCGAGGTTCGAACTCATGTTACAACAAACGTACTGTCTGTAACATAAATATACCGTCCAAGTCAACTAGTGAGTGGTACCTTCCGACCCGGGAATCAGTGAGCGAGAAAGAAGTCCTTTTGTAGACACTTAGGGTATAGAGATCAAGAATGGTTTCCCCCCACCCTGCCACCCTTAAATCAAGTTTCCACTTTCGGTTCCTTTAGGGCGAATGGCAGTGTGCTACATGTGCTACAAACATGTGTACAAGCATGTGCTAGCCGAACCCTTATCAGTTTCGTTACGTTTGCTATTCCCTATTGCAATTATTACATGCAATAAACCAATTCACACAACTGCTCATGATATTATTTTACGCAATAAAGCCAACATTTGTACTACTGTGTTTTGGTCATAGCTCGTCCTATAGTGGACCGATTTACATGCTGATTTCTGCATTCACCATGAATGGACTGCCCGCACATATCTCAAATTGGGATCAATGCCCTATTCCTAAAGGAACCTGAAGTTGAAAATTTATTTAAGGGGGCAGGGTGGGGGGCACCCCTGGATGGTCTCAAAACGTGGGCCCCTCCGTCGTGATTGTTATCAATGCCTGTTTGTGGCTAAACCAAATCATGCGGCTGCCAATCTACTGGGTCGATACTTTTGACTCACCCTATATATCACATGCTTCAATTTATTTTCAGTTTCAACTCGTATATGCCACCTGTAACAGTCAGAACACCAGCTGCTACACCGTTTCCTTATTGCTTAAAAGCAAATATTTTCACAGAAAGCAAAATTAAAGCACAACATAATAAATAGAAGCAATTCTTGATAAAGTAATGTAAAGAGTTTGTTACCATATACGTATCCTACACATGCTTGCTGAATATCCTTGTAAGAGATCTTGGCATCCGTTAGGGCATTCGTAACTAAAATAAACAAAATAACGTACCACTGTCAATAGATAGCCTAACATAAGATAACATTTAAATAACAACATAACATAGCGTAACGTAAGGTAAGCCAACATAACATACTGGATTTGTTGGCCAAGGAATACAATTTCCTGTGAGGCCAAATGGGGAAGAATGAGTTACGAAACACCCCAACTGTCATAGGCTCTTTTCCATGGATTAGGTTTTTTTCTTTTTGACAAGTGTAACCAGTAAACTGTTCTAGCCATTGACTACGCGGTGGGAAAACGATTTCTGACCAATCAGAGATCTGCAACATTGGACCTGAAGTTTCACGTGCTAATAACTAGTCACGGGGCAGTTAGTTTGGAAAAAGAGCAAGCAGGATCCAGCGAGTCTAAACCGTGCATAAAATTGAAGGTCTGGAGCAGGTCCCTTCTATTTCTTCTAGCCCTTAAGGAAATCAAAGTCACTTTTATTTAACGATCCTAGTAAGGTAGGTGCCAGGTAGTCAGCATCTTAGTGGCCATACGTTACAAGATGGTGATTCCTTGGCAAAGTAAAGGCACCAGCACCAGGCCTGGACAAAGCGAGGCCTTGCCAATGTAATGTAGAGAAGCTGGAAGCTATGATCGTTAAGGAAGGCAGAAAATTTCCATGAAATGGCCATGTTTGCTCTTTTAGTGGCTCTTTTAGAGCAAGCAGGATCCAGCGAGCCAAAACCTTGCATAAAATTGAAGGTCTCGAGCATGTCCCTTCTATTTCTTCTAGCCCCTAGCGAAGTCAGACTCACTTTGGTCTAATGATCCTCGTAAGGTAGGTAGTAGGTAGTCAGCAACTTAGTGGCCTTATGTTTAAGGATCGTGATTCCTCGGAAAAGTAAGGGCACCAGGCCTGGACAAGGTGAGGCCTCACCAATGTAGTGTAGAGAAGCAGGAAGGTATGATCGCTCAGGAAGGCAGAAATGTTCCACGAAAGAGCCATGTTTTCTCTGTTAGAGGCTTCCTGTCATTGCTGATGCAGGAGATGATGTCACCAAGGGTTTTGTAGCATCAGAAACCAGTAGAAGATTTCTGGAGGTGGAATACTGGCATCTGGAATGAGTGCAACCTATGCGGAGCACAGCACGCTTAGACATTAATAGACATTTTTTTGTTTACCGTCCACTTGATAATATTGTGGAAGCCGTCCGGAAGGGATAAATTGCAGGGTTCACAGCAAAATCTTTACCTAATTTCCCTGACCTACACTGACGAACTTCCCTGACTAAACACATAACCAGCCGAAGATAACTTAAAAAAAAACACGGCAACACTCTTTGCGAAAATTTAATGGTTCTTTAACATGTGGAAATAAAAGCTGCCCAAAAGTTATATTTTAAATCAATTTTACAACACCCCAAGACCTTCAAATTAACACTTATCAGTTTCTTAAGCTTGACAAGCTCATTTTCAAGTGCTTCTTCCTCCAATAATTGGGAATTTTTTCTTATACGCTTTCTGTCGTCTTCAAGGGACTTAATCTGGTTATCCAGTTTGTTGTATTAACGGAAGTACTTATTCCACATGCAATAGATTTTTTAATTTCCCTGACTTTGCGTAAAATACTCCTAATTTCCCTGACTAAATTGGGAATTGTCGCCACCCTGAATTGTCGCCACCAGGTCGCAAAGCCGCTTGTCTGTTCAGGTCACAATTCATATTTATGGCCTTTTTACTAATTTCAAGTTTTAGTGATGTATGGTGCAAAAGGAGCTTCTCACCTTGCGATAGTGTCTGTCTGTTTGTATGAACATGCAATGGTAAGTCCAAGAGGAGCCCTATATTTTTTTCAAAGTCCAAACTCTTTTTTAAATTCAAGAAAGGACTAAACTCTACCACTTGGACAAATTTCTGCGGTTACTTTTTTTTGTAGACCACCCTGAATGAATCCATGATTTATTAAAAAGGATGGTTCCAAGAAAATCTTTTGGAATGTATTTTTAGGAGAGCTTTGACTGCGAGGTGAAAGAGCAAACCATGTGTGCCTTTCTAATCGAGCTAGATTTAAAAACGTTTAAAACACATGACAAGTGGTAATCCAGTAACCGTTTGCTCAATTAGTTCAGAATGACGCTCATTCCATACCATTGCAAAGATATAAAATTGACAAAAACATGCAAATAATTAGACTATACCCATGATGCAATACGGTAAAACGAATGGGAGGAGGGAGCAACCTAAAGTAAATGTGAAGCTTTAACATGACTCCTAGTGATATTGTGATGATATATAATGGTGTATAATGTGATATATATGTATATATACACACACACACATATCTGTATATAATAACTGTCACATATATGCAGGCGTGTGTGCATAAAATAAATCTTTGGTGGCTACGTTTGGTACGAAGTCAGATAGAAACAATTTACGTAACCTTTGTCCAAAGCTCAAATGATTAATTGTATTCTGTAAAATGTTGATAACTGCATTCAATTCAGGTGCAAATTGATAAGGATCGACACAAGAGATAGGGATTAATCTCTTTGTACCAATCAGAAAACATAAAAAATAATAAAATGCTTAGATTTCAAATTCCAGAGCCAATTATTTTAAACAGAGCAAGTACAGAGCACAATCAGATCAAGTATAATTAAACGTAGAGCACAATCATGGGCAGGGTGTAATGGGAAGGATCTACAATCCATGGGTTAATTTCTGGCTTTGATGAAGAGAAAGGGAAATACGATAGATCTTCCTTATTCAGACAAGGATATAGCGCAGAGGTTCGAGACTAGTCTCGAGTTCTGGAATAATTGGGGGACGGTCACGTAACGACACGGAGTCACTTTAATTCGGGAATTTTGTTAAATGCTGACCCGTGTGTGGGAGCTGGAATTACAGTAATTCCGGTATCTTAATTTGCTTTAAAAGTCTTTGAAATAATCCGGAGTTGTGGTAACACGGAGTTACCGTAACTCTTGTCTAATCTGACAATAATATGGTTGCGGTTTCTGATGTTATACATATAGCGGCGACGAGCGTGGTAGCGCGAGCGAAGCAGGGAAGTTATTTGTGGTAATTTCGGTTCCCTTGCAGACGTCAGATTTCAGAAAAATCAAGAGTTACGGTAACTCCCTGTTACCATAATTCCAAATTATTTCAGACACTTTTAAAGCAAATTTAGACTCTGGAGTTACTGTAGTAATGGGTCCCACACACAAGTCAGCAAATATTTAAGAAAATCTCAGAATTAACGTGACTCTGTCGATACAATTACGGCGCCCTGAATAATACACTTTGTATTGTATGAGTGTAGAACGAAGGTTGATCTGCAAGCCATACAATTTTACATACTCCCCAATCACCAATGAGCACATTATTCCTTTTTACATTAATTTATTTGAAACTTACATCACATGAAGCAAGCTGACTAATGACACACAGATTTCGGTCTTAATTATGAACCTTACCAGACTGGAGACAAATAATTCCCCAATGGCAAAGCAAAAAAAAATTAGTTTTGTGTTTTATTTTTTTTTGCACTCCAGAAAACACTCCACCAAATCCTCCTTCCTTCCCCCCACCCCAACAAAAAATGTATAACGACTACGGTAATATTTGTTCCATCAGCTGTTTTTTACACGATATTTTTCCGTGTTTTTTTCCTCTCTGGTTCCACATTTTTACAGCTTTTTTACGTTTATTTCGTCCTTTTTTTTTTTTTTTTTTAGCTTTCGTCCATTGTTGTATTCAATACAAATACAACAATGGACGAAAGCAACAACAACAAAAAAACGAAATCAACATAAAAAAGCTGTAGAAACATAGAGCAAGTAAGGACTACTTTTCTGAACCCAAAACCAAATTCTGACTACGAATAAATTGGTCTCATTTTTTGGCATTGTTTCAAAAAGAACTTTTGTAACAAACCTACACCCTCGTTTGAAGCTTTGGTGCAGACTGCAATAATTAATTCCATCTCAGAAAGGTTTACTGAATGTTCAAAATTTAAAGACATAGTTCTGCCTAAGTAGAGTCTCTTCAAGACTTTAGTTCCTAAGGTTCGACCAGCCAAGGCTGTTGACCTTGAAGCAGTGAAACATGGGCACTGTGTACAGTGTTGAATTGTTTGACTGTGCTTCTCTTCCAGCCCATTCTAAGGTTGATGACTCACAGGAGAGTGAAATTTTCTCTACACTTCGATCTTCTAATTAATTGTTGTTAGTTGTTTTGAAACCTTAACTTTAAAGTAGCATTATCACCGATTGAAAGCAGACAAAATCTGGCAACATCTAGCGCTGTGTAGTACCATCTAGCGTTTGCTTGCAACAAGCGAAGGAATGCATAACGGCATTTCCTTTAACGAAACAAACAAGCCACGACATCCTTAAGTATTGAGTGAAAATTTGGTTCGCCCTCGTGCACCTTGGAGCAAGCTATAAAGGTTAGCAACGTCACTGCCGCTAGATGGCACCACGGTATTTTCGTTCGCATTTCAATCGGTGATAATGCCACTTCAAGCTTTCTAATATCAGTAAGTTGTGGGCTCAACTTAAGAAACCCTCATTTGTAATATTGTTTTGAATTTCACATTTATTTGCTGCACTACTGTTTGCACGCTAGTAAAGGTTGTCTTAAAATTGGTTCAATTTAAAGTTTAACTTGAGTTGGGAAAGAGCACTTTAACCCAGAGGCTATGAAGCTCAATGTGAACTGATTGTTAATGTGTTAGAAATCATTACGCAAAGTTTTCTAAAGTAGTCTGTTGTAGATGCAACTAAAGTAACCGTCATTTGCCTTTAAAAGTTTAAATTGTTAAGTTTAAAAATTAGATTTAACTTTTGTAAGTTGTGAGAGCAACACAAGGAACTCTTGTTAAACTTTCCGTGTGTGTAATTCATTTTAAACTTCCCATTTCAGAACTTTACAGCTAAACTTTTAATTTCATTAATCTTTAATGTTTTTTTATTAAAAGACAGTGCATTAAGGCTGAGTCAGTTCCCTTCCATCACTTTAGAATTTTACGAAGATACTTCCATGTAATAAAAAATGTCATGTCTACCTGTGGGGAATAAAGGTAAACACAAGGTTTACTGTTTTCATTACGTGCAACGTCAGAAAAAAATAATACCTTAATCGTTATATGGCTAACAGTTGTACTTGTTGGGTATACTTTTTTTTTTATTATTTTCTTTTGAGCCGTAAGTCAGCTGAAGCAATTTAACTCGTGTGGCTGAACTGGCTCAATTTTGAAAATTACCAGACTTTTAGAGAAGAAGAAATAACTGGTAAAGGGAGTTGCCAACCCAGGGATTCGATCTGGGAAACCTCCGATCATCGTAGGGGCCAAAATAGTTTCCAGAATTGGTCAGAATAGTTCCCATAGCCACTGAAGGAGCATGGTAGCCTCTCACGCTACCATACCTAAAAAACCTTCCAGTGTGATTTTATGTTAAAGACTAGAGCTCACCCTCTGTACTACGTGCCCGTAGACCCTTCTGGAACAAGTTGATTGTCTATTTCACTGGGAGGTTATAATGGGGAGGCATACAGATGGACAGGTGGTCCTCTAGGAAGGTACATTACCATCATTCTGAAATTTGCATTGTATTAAGTTGTTAAATGTTAACGACGTTTGTCTTTAAATCTTCAGAATTGTTTGGTACTTCTCTGGGACCCACAGCATACTACTGAGTGTACGGTGGATGCCAAAACACTTACTGATCTTTATGAAATAACTGTAAATTTGTTTTTCAATTACAAAATTTCTTGATAGTTTTCTGAAACAACCTTCACCCAATGTCGGTCACCACTCGCCAAAAGGCGAAGGAAATTCTGCAGTTGGCGACTTGATTTTTAGCCCTACAGGCCATAACGGCGACCGATTAACAAACCCTGATGCTGAAATTGTCATATCGCGGGAACCGTACTAGCTAGAAACAAGCGGTTTGCGTCGTTGCGTGCAGAATTACAATGGCTGTCCAACCAAGCATGCTATATTGTTACTAACCTCTTTACCTGACTGGCGAGTAAGATTATTGAAAACGATGTTTAAACATTAATTAGCAACACACCTGCTAAAACTATTTCCACATGGCGAGTAAGTAATAGACAAATGGCGAGTAAATTTTAATATCTACTGGCCAAGTGGCAAGCGGCACACAATTCACATTCGTGAAGGTTGCTCTGAAAATTCAAGCAAGCATGGCTCTACATTAATCAGTGGTACACAGGCAGGACTTACCCATTTCTGTTACAGCACTGATTCTAGAATTTTCGGAAATCCTCAAATCGGCTCCTTTAGTCAGGTTGTGTGACGGAAATCGCCATCACCAAAACTTGGCAGCAGCCACTGTCACGTGTAACTGCTGTGTTTTTGGCTTTTAACGACTGTGCTCAAGTGATTATATAACTTGTGGTTGACCAATCATTAAGCTCCACCAGTTAGTACAGTCTCTTAAAATAACGTTTGCGGACAGTGTCACAGGGTGGTACCCCCTCCCCACCCCTTGACATTTTTGTTTAAAATTTAGGGACGTTGTCATTGCCATATCCATATGCTACACAATCGTAATATAAATAGCATTTAAAGTCTGGGATTTAGCCACATATTGTCCTGGTCTGGATGTTCTTCTAGTTTAATAAAACTAGTTTTATTCATAAACTTTAAAGTCAGCTACGACTCCGGGAGCAATTCAAGATGGCTGATAGCTTTTACAAGCTCTGTGGCTAATGGATTTAGTTTGAAAACTAAGAAACTCTAGCTTGCCTTGGATTAATAAATTAATGCATGTGTGCTCTATGAAACCTCAGTTAAAATTGCTGAATTGATTTATTAATTTTTAACTCGTCTTTAAAGTATCTAGCTTTTTTCTTCATCAGAGCAAGCAGCACTTTCGTTAAAAAATGTCCTAAAAATGAATAAATTTTGGATGAACCAGGGTATTTGTAATGACAAGTTCTTATTGTCTGTAGTGAACATGTTTCCTATTCATTAGGTGTACAAGACAAGTGAAATAATATTGCCCACATTTGGTGGATGAGATTTACTGGAAATGAAAGTCATGTAACTATTTCCTCACGGTGTGTGTAGCTTATACTCGGCAAAGTAATGAACATGTGCTGACAACACCTGCTGCCACGTATTGACATGTAAATAACCAACAAATCAGGAAATGCATAGGAAACAAAATATGCAATTCCATACCCTATTACACCCTTCTGAAGCAAAGAAAGTATAGCCGAAGAGGGTTAAACTAAGAGGTTAAGAGGGTTAGCCGAAAAGGTTGAACTAGAAACCACCGACCATGGCAGGATTGAACGATAGTATTCGTAATCGCTGCAACCTTCGTCAATGTTGGTTGCCATGATTTGCCAAACGACCAGGATGAAGTTGGCGTTTGGTAACCTTTCATTTTAAAAGCAAATGCAGTAACAACCTGATACTCAAAATTTCCATTACTCAGGAACGGAGTAGAAACAAATGATTTGCAGCTTGTATTCAAAATTGTAAGGACTGCGCCCTAGTCGAATTAACCTTCAATTAAGATGCAATCATATTTTCGAAAATATTAATCATTCAATAAAAGGAAATCATTCAATTTAATTAAATAATCACAGGAGGTTTACAAAACATTAACGAAACATAAAAAAAATCTTTTACTCTTTAAACATTTGTCGTTTTCGTCTCCCTCCCCCTCCGATCGTTGATTTGGGCATCACACTTCTTAAATGGTTGCCAGAGCAAGAATTTAATTTAATAATTTAAATTATTTAATAATCATTAAATTAAATTAAATAAACCTTTAGACCTTTGCTCGATTATTTGAATGAGGACACATGAATTAGAAGGCCAACGAGGTGGTAGGTGATAAAAGGAACCCAAATTCAAACTTTCATTGTGGAATTGTTACGAGACGGTTTTAATGATTCCAAAACCCAACAATGCTGTTGAGGGATGGCATCGGGGATTCCCTTCTACGCTCAGTGCCTGCCATCCTTCACTATGCAGGTTCACTGATGCATTCAAGTCCGAACAAAGTCTTAACGAGCTTAAAATAGATCAGTAACAAGCTGGTGTCGAACCTGGAAGTACAGACACCCTGCCAAACGCATTCGAGCTGTATAGTTCGTGATTTTGGAGAAGGAGACGCCATTGGCTATTTGTGGGGCCTAGCCCACAACTTTCACCCCTACTCCCCACTCCTTTTCTCCAACTCTAGTCTGAGGTTTTTTAATTCTTGCAGGAGGAACGTGATAAAAACCAGATTTGGGGTTTGTTTGATATCTCAGCAATGTGTGGCGCAGTGGCAACCGGGACTACTACACTGTGACCGAGGTTGGCGCTAATGAACTAGCTGTCGATGCGCCATAAAGCTTCATCCCCCCCCCCCCCCCCACCCCTCTTGCCATTGTCAAACAGCTTCAGCAAGATTGCAGTAGGTCTTCATTTTGGTAAAAGAGATACTATTGACTGTTTGAGGGGTATCGCTCACAACTTTCAATTGCAAGCAAATTATGTAGTTTAAATTTTACTCCTCCCCCCTTTTACGTCGTCAACTGATATGCCCAAACCACCTTCCCCTTTGCCTTCTCCCCTTCCCCAAGCCCCAATTCTTCCTACCATGCTGCTGATAACTCTGTCGAACTAGCTCGCTAAGACCACCACTGGACTATTTTTACGACATTGTTATAGCATTGCTGTTACTGTATTGCGGCATTATTTGCAGTGCGGCATTTTTACTAAACGGCGCTATTCCCGCTGCATATTGTCGCACGCCGTTATTCCTGCGGCGTTTTGACGTGGAACCACCGGCACTGGAATAGCTGGCTGATCCGATGCGCCAAACTACACCAACAATTACTCCAAACTTTTCCCTATGGTTAATAAAATACAAATACTTGCAAGCTAATTTTTATATTTACTAGCCATGTTAATAAGGCGAGTTGCCTAAGTCACATTTTCTAAAGTTGGTAATGTTGGAAAGCAACAACATTACACTTGCCTAGCCCCTTCCAACTACAAGACACACGATACTTTCAACCAAGAAAGTGATAGGAGGGTGGAATGAGCAACGCAAACCTCTTTGCGGAGGTTTGTGTTGCAAATTCCACCCTCCTTTCACTTGGTTAAAGAAGGCAGGCAGACCATAGATGTGCACACTTTGTGGAACTGTGATGTTACATCTGGGACTGATTAACACCTTTCTAGGATAAACTATATAACAAAGGTTGTACAGAAACCTTCATCGAAAATCCATTAAAACCAGAGTAAAATTCAGTACCATAACACCAAGAGTTTTCAAAGACTAGTGATCAAAATTCACGGACTTTGCTGTCATGATCAATTTGAACGGCTTGCGAAAAAAATTACTATCTTCTAAGACAAAATTTGTAAATTAAACTCTTTTTAGCTTAAGTTAATTGCTATATGACATAAATTGCATTAGGGATACTTGCATAACAAACGTGGGTACTTGCCTAAAACTTACTTGCATAAAACCAGGAGCTGATAAGTACATACACGTGCATAGAATATAGCTTCAAATCCCATCCCTTGTCACAAGGTCATCTGGGAGGGAAGGTATGGGTTTTGTTTCCCGGCCCAGTTGATTCCACATCACCAGAATCTCATTTTACCAACGCAGTGCTAAAAGACGCAAATTTCCCGGCACGCGCATGAAATGGTAATGAGTCAGGGGTGAGACACGCAATTTCTACCCCAGTTGACCTTGGCTTAAAGTAGCCATCCAACTTCCCAGCTTCATGGTAGGGGAATGCTGTAGCACGAAGAGTGGCTTTTTTGGCACCTATTAGGTTACAACCTCCACAGCTTATTTTTACCACATCATAGCTATGATCAGTTGTTCTACATTTAGCAGCATGGGGTCGTGGCCCAGAACGAGACATGGAACATGTGGCAAAAATATCACGGACACCAACCTTCACGAATGTGAATTGTGTGGCGCTCGCCATTTGGCTATTGGATATTAATTCACTCACCATGTAGAAATAGTTTTAGCAGGTGTGTTGCTACTTAATGTTTAAACATTGTTTTCAATAATCTAACTCTCCAATTAGGTAAAGAGGCTAGTAACAATATTCAATGCTTGGTTTGATAGCTATTGTAATTTTGCACACAACTACGGAAACTGCTTGTTCCTAGTTAGTACGGTTCCCGAGATATGACAATTTCAGCATCAGGGTTTGTTAATCAGTCGCCGTTACGGCCAGTAGAGCTAAAAATCAAGTCACTAACTGTTGAATTTCCCTCGCCATCTGGCGAGTGGCGACCGACATTGGTGAAGGTTGATTTGGCCACTCCGTCGAGCCCTACAGACTCTCCCTTATGCCGTTCCAGATAAAACTTAGGACGACTTCTGCGGAACCAGATTTTCAAGAGGCAATTTACTGTTTTAGTACACGGTTCCCACGCCTAAATGGCAAATTTTCTTTTTAATTTTATGGCAAAACGGATCTCAATTTTATGACAAATTGACATCTTATTCAGTCTCAATCTTAAGCCACTTTGGACAAGCTTTAATTCACTTCTTTGTTTTTAACACACTTTTCATGGAAGGGGGGGGGGCGCGGTGGGGTTGGGCTGACACGTTTCCAAAATGTTTGAAAATGCATCACATTTTCAATGAAAGGAAAGGATTGTTCAACAGACATTCTTGAAAACACTGAAAAACGTGGTTTTTGAACCATGTTTTTAAATACTTTTTTTTTATTAAAGACAGGAAGTTAGTTTTCAAAACCTTGTAAACATTACAAAGAGGTGGGGGGGGGGGGAGCAAGGCATTTTTAGAAATTTTGAAATTCCTTATGGGTCACTTGTGATGGTACTTCATTCGTGTGAATTTGATTACAGCATTTTCTGAAAATTTCTATTAATTTATGATTTTTGTGACACAACACAAAAATTCATTACATACTTATGACAGTTCATTAATATCCAAAAATGTATGAATTTTATGACAAGTGGAAGCTCTGTTAGTAAGACATGTGCCATGTTTATTTAGAAAACGTACAAAATAAATACCAGTAGTGATCAAGAATCTGAGGACCTTTTCCATCACTTTTACAGGGATGGAATTCTGTTTTTGTTTCACTTTCCCAGATTTTAAAGGTACCACATAAACCCTGTTACTCAGAAATAAAAGCAGCAAAAAAAGTATGACGTGATCACCAATTCATGAACCTTCTCAATTATATTTCAGATTTTCTCTCACATCTAGTCTATCCAAACAAAAACAAGAACGGCATAACGTCTCCCTGCAGCACACATTTATACTTTCTCCACCACAGGAAGAAACAGACTGTATTGCAGGGAAGTCCGTCTCTTCTTCCTTCAAAAAAAAAAAAAAAAAAGGACTGACTAGTGGGTTGATGACCAAGTGTCCTACTTCTATCATTCAGCCAGCCAAATAATGAAATAGTTCTTAGGCATCAGTAAAGAGGTTGAAGGATCATACAGCAGATTCAGCATATTGGTTTTGCCCATGAAAAATCTTCAACAGTTATACAAATTGAAAGAGTGACACTCGTGCTATGTTATGTTACGTGTCATGTAACGTGTGATGAATTCTTTCAGTTGTACTGTGCATGTATTTCTAATTAATTGTCTTGAATAATGATCAACGCAAATCTTGTATTAAATGCCCACGTGAAGGTAAAGTCAGGAATACCCGAGGTTTACGGGGGGATAAAATTAATGTTTTATCCAATGCAATTTAAAAACGGAAAATCATTTCTGAAGGACATCTGGGTCACTCATTCCACAACAAAAAAAAAGCGGGCACACTCTCCAGGAAAGCAGATAAGCGATTAAACTAGAATAATTTTGACAGTTGAGTCAAAATCTCTGAAACCCCTTGGCCAATTTTTTGATTCGTCAAATTCAAATTAAATCCAAAAACAAATAGACATAGAATTGAAGGCAGACAATTTCAAATGAATCAGACAATGCGTTCAGAAATCTATCGTGGACAGACAGACATACACGAACACCTAATCAGAAGCTTATTTGCTGTAGTTCGACGCACCGCTCGTCACTAAACTGAAAGTTTTCGAGAATTCTTTGGTTACTTACCGGCTTCTTTTGACATTTCTGGATAATCAAAGTTTTCTCGGCGACCAGGTTTCTCAAACTAAAAATAAAACGTACCAAAAGTAAATACAATTACTGGGGTTTTAGTATTGGAACGTAGGCTCTTACAGATGTAGCCTACGACAATAGAAATACACGTATAACTGGACCAGAATAAGGCCAATAAAAAAAGTTGGTTCTCAGTCCCTGTAGCACCAATTTTTTTTCATTGGAAATATGTGACGCAGCAACAATAGCAGTTATAAATGTAATAATGGTCCTTAGGGTGAGGCGTTAAAATATAAAACTACCATTCTTGTCACATAAACACTTGGTAAGCAGAATTATGAGTGTTCTTTATTCTACCCAAAATAAAATAATAATTCTCTACTATTATTAAAAAAATAAAGCCGAAAAATAAAAAAATTTAATTCTAAAAAATTCTAAAATTCTTTAATTTTAATTTAAATCCTGGGATGGTATTCGAGGCATTACTACGACTAGTGCTGGGCGGTATCGGAATTTTCGGTACGGTACGGTATCGGTATTCTGAAAAAAAATTTTTCGGTATCGGTATCCGCCTACCTGGGTAGTTGAAGCATACCCTCGTGCCAAATTGCTATTAAATGATACAGGGCATACCAGGCTGTTTTCCGATGTCCAATTTCAACATCAGTACTCTACCTGAATGATTGAGTCAACTTTAATGACTGAGTAAATACTTTGCAAATTGGTCATTGGTTTTTCCCCTTATTAACTTCTTACCAGTTTATGCTATCAATTTGAATTTAGCTCCATTGGAAAGTTGGTTAAAAATGATTCGAACGGTATAGGGCCTATTGGAATGTCCAAATCGGCCAAAAATTGGCGAAGTTATTAAAAAAATCAGCTAGACACTAAAAATGTACGGTATTTCATATTACGCAAATACTGATTACGGTTTCGGTATTCATAAAATACCGATAACCGCGGTAAAAATAGCTATACCGCCCAGCACTAACTACGACACTCTGTAAATATGCTGGCCACGTGTGGCTTTTTATGTATTCACTTTTTTTTTTGTTTTTTGTTTGTTTTGTTTTGTATCCTCAACTGAATGAATTAAAGCTTATTATTATTATTATAAAGTGGTGATCATTTGGTGGGTCGGGGGAGTAGGGGGTGATTTGAGCCACAAGATTCGCTGATATTTCTGCCAACATGAGCATGGAATAATATAATGGAAGTGATCATTAGAAAAAGGGGATCATTAGCAGTAGGGGGGGGGGGGGTTGAATTACTGGATGCGCTGATTGAGTGAGCGAAGCGAACGAAAATCAGTGTTTGTTAGCTATTGTGCGCACAATTTGAAGAAACTTTAATTTGGTCGAACATAGACATACACATGAGCTAACATACCTAACCAGTGTTGGAAACCATGCATTCAACATCACCCTGGCTCCAGCTAGCGTTTTATTAAAAGGCTCTCTGAGGACAAATTTGTCCGGTGTTAGACACAAAGTTTTCTCGTATACCAGTGGAGTCAGTGGCAGTATCGTTTCGTTAAGAAGTCTATCTTGCATCACCAATCTGCGGCCAGCTCTTAATCAACTTTTAAATATTTCACATCAAAATACTCAACTTAGTGTAAAACAAAAATAATAATTTTTTTTTTTTAAATACATGTACAAATAAGAAAGGTTTTCAAAAAAAAATTCCATATCTTTCCAACAATTTTAATGCTTAAAATTCGTCTTTAAAAGGACCGGGAAACACCTTTGATGGTTTAAAAAAAAAACATAATTACTTTAAAAAAAAAAAAAAAAAAACAATCACCTGTCGGAGCCGTTCTGTGTTGTTAGCTTGTGAAACCTTACTTCGTCCAAGCTGAAACTAACAACACTGGCACCCAGCTGATTTGATAGCACGATAGTGTTTTCTCTCCAACGACGCATCACTATTTTTCAAAATTTTGCAACGTAAAAGTCTCCAGCGAGAGAAGCTTAAAAATCGACTGAAAACAACGATCGCTCCAAAATTACCTTGGTCATGCCGACTCCAATGACGTACACCTTCCGTAAGTTCCTCGCTGGTGCGGCCATCTTTTCTGATGCGAAGCTACGAAATGAACCTTCTGTCGTTTTACTACGCAGGTCGCGCGTGACAGCGGTTCTGCAAAGTAGGCGTTTACCAAGAAACCTGAAAATGAACGGACAGTGCTGAAATCTACCGGCCATGACACGCACTATCGTCGGGTCAATACGGAAACGTGTTCGAATGGTGCCCCAAGAAAATAGTGACTGTGTCGTGGGGCGTTCGTTTGGTGAATGCCGAAGTCTGGGTTGAGAAGCGGATATAAAGTGACGGGCAAGAAAAATAAACGCTTGTCAACAAGACTTTGCTTTTGGCTTGAGGTGTGGATACGTGGCAGTATCCGTAATCACGTAACCTAGGAACAATCGCTTCACTTCATTACGTAATGACCTCACTTAATCACGCGACGTAACTATTTATATTCTATCCCTTCGTACAAGGCCGTCTGGGAGAGAAACTTGTTTCGCATCCCGACTCTAGGGGTGCCTTCGAGAATTAACCCACTGGTTGGATCAAGCAAAAGTAACTCTCGTTGCTTCTCGTGTAATATAATTTTTAACCCAAAATCGTCACTAGAACGATTTGTCATCGTATCGGCGCTCATTCACGCGACAACAATAAACTACAAACAGTATTATTTTAAACAACAAGCAGGAGTTTATTTACGTCGATTTAATCTCTAATTTCTGAAACATCACTGCCAAAAATTAAATTAATAGTACCTTCCTAAAGCACCGAACAGAACGCACCGCTGTTAGAGACAGTTTTGCTCCAAACATGACGTCGCGCGTGCGCAGTGATGTGTCAGTACCTTCCTACTTTACTTTACTTTATTTCAAAAAAGCACTACAGCTCCGTACATGCTTCGTAGCAAAATTATTAAGAAAAATATTGTACATGCAAGTACTTTTAAAAATGTTACAAGAATTGTAACATCCTAAACTACAACTAAACTACACCATCCTGAACTAATCCTAAACTACAACACAGCTCAACAAGCTCAGCAGAGTATTCGATACGTCATACCTTCACCGCGACCAGACCTGGCTAATGGATGTGACCAGGATTAGCTAATGGATGTGACCAAGCGAGAGCAATGCCAAATCGCGAACCATCTCAGGGAGGTGGTTTGCTGGGGTGGAGGTCTGAGCATGCGCGACGTAACAGTTTTGACGAAACAGATTCATCGCTGACGATACGTCAATCAAGCCGCATCAACACGGATATTGGCAGGGAATGAGTCAAACTGTCACCAACAGTGGTGCGTTTGGTTCGCTCTGTTTGGTCGTTTAGGAAGGTACCGGGTGTCGCTGTTGGTCTTGAAATATCATCCTGGCTATTTAGGGTTTGGTTGCCATGAAAAAATTGACTTATTCATTCGGCTGAATTTGTACAGCGTACACCTCTTTTTACAGCACACATTTTACGGCGCACGTCTCTTTTTATGGCGCACACCTCATAAAATACAGGAAAACATTAAGTGGTACGTGCCGTAAAAAGAGGGGCGTGCTGTAAAAAGCTGTTTGCGTTGTAGAATGAGATGTGCCACTGCCGTCGTGAAAAAAACGTGACGTGGAAAAAAATCTTCCGAAAATGTGGCTAGCAGAACACTTTGCTCACAAATCTTTCTTGGCACTCTATGTAACTGCCCACTTTCTCCTCTCTAATGTCACGTAACTAAAGCCTTTGGGACACTTTAGGACCTCTGACTATAATCAAAAACCATGTGAAAAACAAACTGTTACGACTTTTCTCATTTTATGAATTTTTATCACTACAGAGTTCCTCGTTTTAACTGTAAATCTATCGCCAGAAGACAAGTTGAAGTCTCTGACCTGTGACAAGGTAACGATTTTATTGTTCTACAGCAGTATAAGCTTCTCTCTAACAACCTGCAAGCCATAATCAAGATTCAATCCAATGCTCTGTCTCTAGAATATCTTCTGTAGATGATGTAGCCGGCATTGCGAAAGGACACCACTATGGAAGCAGTGAGGCTAAGGAGGTGACGAGGTCCACTGGAGAAACAACATCGGCTAAGAAATTACAGCCAATGATCTGCAAGAACCCTGACTGTTTGACGCCTGGCTACAGCTGAGAACAAAAAACTCTTCCTTGATTATACTTGGTGGATTAAAACTTGTACTGAAGGAGAACCCTCTCTGTACGTTTACTTGATTGGAGACTGGATACAGATAGCAACAGCCAGTGATCCAAGAAAACTTGAGTTTTGACCCAGAAATGTGGTTTCCGTGTAGTGACCAGTCTCTGCTGGTAAACAACCATTACATCCATGCACTACATATAAACGCATATGTCTCATCCTGGCCAGATCACTGTTTCAGCTCTGCTGGCGGACGTGCAAAGATTGTCCCCATGGAAATCAACTATGGGAATCCTTGGTCAGACCCTCTTTAGACATCCAAACTGCCAGCATGAAAAGCAACCCTAGCAGACCAAAGACTTCACATTCCATTACGTCCATACCTCATGGCAGTTGGATGCAAAATTGACACTGCATGAATGCTCGTACTTCATGCACACTGACACTCTCTGCTTTGATGTTGTGATAGCTCCCTCTCAGCAAGCGGCCACCTGTCGAAGAATAAGAGTAAAGCCTACTGGCGAATCACAGGGAAAAACCATCGTGTTTGACAGAGTCACACTGCTCCAAGCAAACGGACTGCAAAGTGCTCAAGGAAGTCTCTTCGTCAATGATTACAGTGGTCCCAAAGTCGTTCTGTCGTAAATGCTGCTATGGTCACCACTGAGAAAGGCTTGGCTGGTGCCTGTTGCCTTAACCTGCACTTGCAGTGCAGTTGGTAAAGTGCCTGGCATAAAATGCAGGATTTCCTGAGTTTAAGTCCAAGCTGGGACAGTTGTCTTTTCTTTCTTCCTCTGATTAGTTTATCTTGTATTCTTACACGGCCAGTCTTTAATGGTGGGTGTTAAATAAACTTCGTGGCTTGCATTTGGCATTCCTGTGTGTGCATTTTGTGCAGTGCAAAACAAAACTTCGAGCTGATGGCATAATACTTTGATATACGCTTTATACACGTCTCCGCCACATATGAATTTAAGCTGCTGTTTGGTGTGCTCCAAACACGAGCCAGAAAATAAGTTTCTCTTACAATTTTCACAAGTGTTGGTATTAAAAAAGTTATCACCATCACTCATAATTATTTTCCTCTAAGTCAGAAAAATCATTCCTCGCATTCGCAAGCAAACCACCCAGGGATTAAGCCATTCAGAGCACATTTTCTTCGTAGAACGGTAGGGGGTGTCCACTTTCCATTTGCAGCCTAAAGAGCCAACAGGGCAGTAGGTGAATGATTGACTAAACCTTGCTATTTCAAGTCAAGTAAGGTCAATCCATTTATATGCTGTTTCTTTTGAAATGTGTTGATGTTGACTGTTCAATTTACTGTCACCAAAAAAAGATCAACTGCATGCTTATTCAGCTTCCCCCCTCCTTCCTCCAAGGGATCCACCAGGTAATTTTTTTGGGGGTTAGATAATTGTGGTTGATAACGGTTATATTAGAAACAAAACATCAAGAGTTTATTAACCACAAAATCAATCATTATTCATGTTACAGCATTGTGCTGATACAATGTGCCACTTGTTCGATCAACAATGCATGCTTACTAGATGGGTGAACTCTCATTCACATCCCTTTAACAGTGTCTAACAAGGAGGTATTTTCTTCCCTGCTGCAATGTCTAGATTGGTGTGCTCCTTGAAGCTCAAGAAATAAAAGGCAGGGTGTTAGAGGAGTGACATGAAAATTGACCATATGTTCTGTGAAGACAATGTCACTCAGCTATTCATCTGCAAAGGGTTTATAGCTCCTTCTCGACTTCTTTTACATTGTGGAATCCTCTCTGCATAGTATAAAACAAACAAAGTCAGTGTGTGTGCGTGTGTATTTCATGTCTTGCAAAATTTCTTCTGGTGAGCACAGTCCTTCTAAAGTATTCTTGAATGGCAGAGAACTTGTATATGTTGACAGTGCTAAATATCTAGGTCACTTGCTGTTCTGCACCGTGCGGAATGATAGCAACACTTACAATATAAAACATAGTGTGCATTGGGTGCATGTGTGCACAAATACTATCAGCCACTTGTTCAGAGAGTGTGCCCACTGATTGCTGCTGTGACTTGTGAGGCCTACACGGCCCATATTATGGAGGCCATCTGTGGTTGGAGTTTTCTCAGCACTGCGTAAACAGTCACCTAATCTGTTACAACATTGGCCTTTAGTTAATACCCGACCTCCCGACCTGAGTAGTGCAAGTGGGCTCTTTGCGTCCCTAACGGTGCTGCCCTACAGGGATGTATGAAGGCTACACACTTACTCCTTCTTGCACCAGCCACAGGCACCCAACAATTCTCTTGTCTGCAACTTTATTGGCATCTGCTGCCATTCGACTCTGAATGCACTGTCAAGGTGATAGGTCCTGTTGTGCCAGAAAGTCAGAACTTAAACTCGCTAGTACCCAACACTTTTTCAAGTGTGGAATGGTCGGCCTCTACAGCATCCCCCTTTTAATGTCTTTTTTTGAAGTGAGTACTTTCCTAAACTATTTGGACAAATCAGCATGCGATTTAGTCGCTTTCACCCATCATAGTAATGTCACACTTCAGGCGTTTAGGAAACAGATTCATCACTTCAGTATATTGCAATGACGGTTTCCACAGCTTCCTCTTATGCCTTAAGCTAGGGCCTTAGTGGGCCGCTTTTTCTTGACGCTATGGCTCCATATTATGTATTCTGTGAACTCTGTATCAATATTTATGTATTCCAGTTATGTTATGTACTCTGATGTATGGTCCAGTCCCTGGATATCAATGGTCAGGGTGGATCTTGCCTTGCCTGCCACTAGTGGTGGCTGCTAGCAGAGATGGCTCGTAGGATATCACGATATACTACAGGAAGTACCCTGCACCACCTGTGTTGGGTGCTGACTGCAGCGCCGGGTACTGAAGGCCCTGCAGCCCCCTTGAGCATCACTCTGGGAGTTAGTCCCCTAACCAACTACAACTCTTCCTGAAGTGTGCCACTCTGCTAGAAGCCCTGACTAGAGCATACTTGAACCACTGGACAACATCTCTTAACGACAGACTGCGTGGCCCTGGAATAAACCTTGAATTCAGCATCCTTTCTGGCGTTCTTCCTTGAACCGGGCACAGTGGGGTTTCAATATGCATCAGCGTCTTTTCACTGTCATGATTTGCTAAGCAGTTTTAAGTTAAATACTGGCTGATGTTTACTGAATTTAGTCAAGTGTGTTGTTCCTTTAGCTAGTGGGAATGCTCTGAGTGACAACAAACTTCACCATTTGTTGATTATGTTTACATAATAATTCTAGTGATGAAAAATTGAAGTTCTGCTGTCTTCAGTCTCAAGTGTGTGGATTAAGTGGAAAAACCATTTTGATGAGCTTCAGCAGTGACACCACGTTGAGGGGTAAGGAAATTAATCGCACATTTAGGAAGAACTTTGGTGGGCTGTGGTAACAGCGATAAGCTGTTAGGCAAGTTTAGGAAAGTACTCATTGTCAGGAATCAACTAACATTGTTACGATTGCGTTTGTCGTTTGCGTACTGTGAGTTGTGGCTGTAATGGTTTTTTTTCTGTTGTACTTGGAGTACTTTAGACTTGTGTGGGGGTATGTGGCTGTGGGCCGAGGCTCCCGAATCAATTCATTCATTCATTCACTCATTCGGCCTCATGATATTGTTGGATACACGGAACCTGATGGGGTCTGACGTTGGGGTCTGTAGTACTCAAGTAATAAAGTAATAATAATAATAATGGTACGAATTAACTGAACAAATACATAAATAAAATTGTTTTAAGAAAATAATAAAAAAATTTCATGAACGTATCCATGTGCGAGTGCCAATATTTCTTGCAAAAGGTGGTGCTACTGTGTCACAGAGATGTATGTGGCTGCTTTTGTGTTACATGCATTAGCATTATAGACACTAGAAAATGGATTTAGATTTTGATTGGCTGTATTTTTCTTATGTCTGCTATTACTTAATAAGTAACACCTGAAGGTTGTCCGCGGAACGTGGTAACATCCATGTTGCAGCTCTCCATTCACATTCCACTACTTGCCATAAGGTCGAATGGGATAGCAACGGCTGCCCACGTCTTCAGCCCAGGTGATTCAACGTCGCTATAATCTTGATTCAGCAATGCAATGCTAGTAGTAGTGAGAACTGGCCTGGAACAAGAACTTCCAATTTCTATACCAATCAACCTTGATTTGAAGAACCAAAACTTGTTACTCGCTAAAAGAACATTCCAAAGCAATTGCTGGCCAGTTCCGGGATGCTTGATCCAATTGTAGTAGTACAAGTGATACCTTTCACACATATTTATCAGGTAAATTCACTTCTACTTACAACAAAAACTCCTTACAGAGTTAAAAAATCCTTCCTTCCATCATACCAACATACCCAATGTTAGCTGGGTCCAGTCACCTCAAGAAATGCGCTTGCACAGATCAGCGGACATCTTTACTGTGTAGGCGTATTTTCAGTGGAAACAATGAGGGGAGGCAGGGTGGATAATTGGGTAGGTATTCTAGAGCTAAAAGCAGATTTACCAATGCTGGCTGGGTAATGGTAAATCATGGGTTTTTATCCCCAGTTCCCAATTCGATTTTTACATGGTAGGACAAACTGGATGGTAAGCAGTTGCCATCGTCACCTCTTGGAACAGTTGGTGGATTCCTTGGGGTTGCCATGAATCTTCTGGTACACGGTGAGGCGTCCAAGTGAAGATAAAGCAGCAGCTTGAGAAGAAGCAGGTCTCGAAGTTAGTGTGATGTGAATGTAGTCTCATACTTTCATAAGGCAACCTTAATGATTTCTTCCAAAGGAACTTGATTCTAGGCAGCCAATGAGGCGAGGGCTTGAATCTCATGGTTGGACCTCTTGAAGTTTATGGAGGAGGAGGATTCATCCGTGTTCCCATACGGAATCCAATAACTGAGCAACAGTGTATCCAGAAAGTGATGAAGTCTGGAGCAACTTGTCCTGTACCAGATCTATTGTGGAGGAAAAAGTCTGTTCGACATTTTCTCCACTTCAGATCGATAGTTGTACTGAGGTAGAAAAGCAGCGTTCTGACTGGGTGCTGCAGTATCTTCTCTTCATCCCCTGCAAGGGGGCACCAGTGCTGGAATTATGAAGGACTTTGGGTACTTCTGTGGATGCTAGGGTTTGGTTCTGAAGAAAGCTCGAGGCAGAGGCTCACTGAGATATAGTTTGAGCAAATTCGCAGATAAGCATCATGCCGTTGCGGGCTTGCAGCTAAGCGCAGCGTTTCCTGGAAGTCAAGGCAAACAGCAAGACAATCTTGTGGGTCAGGAATTCTAACGAAACTTGCCCCAGTGGCTTGCAGGATTCCTTGAGGAGTCTTGATAACACTAAGGGGAGGTCCTGTTGTGGAAATTGCTTCCTCGTGACTGTTCTTTATACGCCAAAGGCTTTGATGAGGCTGGTGATTCTGAAGTATTCAACAACAGAGTGGTGTCCAGCTACTTTGAGAACGAAATTAATGGCCAAACTAAAAACTTCGACAGCGGACATATTCATCCCTGAATAAATGAGGTTGTTCAGGAACTCCGTGACTACAGTTAATAATAATAATAATATTTGTTGCGATAGCAACGGGTCTGGCAAGGACTGGGGAGTCACTTACAGCCAGCCACAATACATGTAAATACAGTGTACATAAAACGGCCAAGGAATGATGATGGTAAAAGGTTTGGGGACACGAATGCCTTACCACCAAGGTTAGACCTGGCAGGGACTGAAAGGCTCCCGATGGCATCGCCAAAAGTGCAGGACATGGGAAGGGTGTGAAAAGTGTTAAAAGTTTGAGCCAAGGGATCAGTGTGGTTATCACCGAAGCCACTTGCATTTACAGATCTTGTGTGTCGACCCTCGGAGACAGCAGACAATGCTATTGGCAACTTGCTCCGAAAGGCCGTATGTCTGAAGAAGCTGGAGGACAGTAACAAGGCATGAAGTTTTAGGAATGGTTGAGCTTAGTGTATGATCCTTTCTTTCTTCTGAATGATCATGTCCTCCTCCATGGGTAGTCCTCTTGGGTAATCCACTAGAACCATGGTTGGGCTGACCAATCCGTGGTGAAGAGATTGAACGTTCCTTCCGTCTTTGTGATCTTTCCCATGGTTCAGTGGTAGAAGGACGTAATGAGGGAAGATATAGGCGAACATGTGAGCCCACCATGCTGTCAGGGCATCTGTCGCCAAGGCCTCAGGGTCCAGGAAGGAACTCATGTAATTCGGGAGCCATTGATTCGTGCTTATAGCGAAGAAGTCGATCGTCGTGGTTCCCCAAAGGGCGAAGATCCTCTTGCACATGGAGGTCTTTAGCATCTACTATGTTGTTGGGAGTTTGCCTTGTGTGGACAGCTGGTACACTAGACTAGGCCATTTCGGTTCTCGGAGACGTGAAATGAAGTATCTTGATATTCAATAGGATGGCCAGAAGGAAGATCTGATTTG
>JAHWFP010074965.1:72456-93398 GCA_023313725.1 Lithobius niger
CCAGTCAGACCGGGTAGAATGTAAGAGGGGACTGAGGCAAGGGTGCTTCTTATCACCATTGCTTTTTGTGGTGTATCTAAGAGGATTGGAAAAAAAATCGGGAAGAGAACTTCGGTAAGGTGGGGAAAGGGGAAGAGAGCAGGGCTTCTGCACACCGGTGCTGACATTTGCCTTATGACATCGGGCTGCTTAAGGGGGTGGGGGTGGCAGGGGCTGGAGATGATGCTGGGGGAGTGCACAGAATGGGGTCTGGAGATGAAAGAAGAGTTTAGTGGGTTTATGGTTTTTGGGGAAGGAGAGGAGAGACTCAAATGGTTTGTGGGTAAAAAGGGTGATAGAATATAATTATCTCGGGGCGAGATTGTGTGTGAAACCTGACTTCCTCGAGGCGATGGAAAGGGAGGTAAGTGGGAAAGTGGGAAGCCTCAAGGGGATGGGATGATTAAGAAGGTGGCGATGTGGGGGTACAACAGGTACAAGCTTACCAGGATTCTATGGAAAGGGGTGGCAGTTCCAGGGGGTGATGTTTTTTGGCGGCCCCGGCCCCGCCCCCCCCCAGGATGGGTTCTGGTGCATAGTTGGGAAGGGTGGAAGCAGCTGGAGAGGTTCCAGGAAGAGCTGGGAAGGTAGGCATTGGGAGAAAATCAGTAAACTGCTGGGGAGGTGGTGAAAGGGGAAATGGGCTGGTCGTTCATCGAGGCGACGGAAGTTGCGGCAAAGATTGGGTTCGAGAAGAGGGTGCGAGGACGGGAAGAGGGTGTAAGAATATGTTACGAAATGGGGCAGCATGAAGTGGGTGGATAGGACGAGAGGGCTGGTGGGGAATATAAGAGGGTGGGAAGGGATGGGGAGGACAGGGGATGGAAGAAAGACATTAAGGAACTGAAGGTAGAAAGATGTAGGAGGGAACAGGGTAAAAAGTCTGCAGCGGAGTGATACCGGGAGAAGTAAAGTAGGATGGGATGGGAAGGTTATTACAAGGGGGATTGGGGTAGTGTGCTGTTGTTTAGGGCGAGGGCTGGGGCTCTTGATACGAGGGAGATGGTGTGGAAAGCTCGGTGGGGAGTGGAAGAGGATGTCAAGTGTGGCATTTGTGGAGTGGGCGATGAAACTATGGAACATGTGATGCTGGATTGCTGGGAGGCTTGAAGACTTTAGGGGGAGACAGGAGTGGGTCGGAGGGAGGAAGAGGAGACCATTAGGTGGCTTCTTGGTTGGGAGAGGGTGGGGAGAGTGAAAATGGGAAAGAGGTTGCTGGTGGGATGGTGGAGCTGTAGGGGGGGGGGCGACTAAAGGAGGAAGCTGGTCTTTTGTGCTTGGAGGTTGGTGGCTAAGCGGCTCCAGCATGCACCCTGTTACAAATGGGATAACCAATATAATCATCATTATCTTTGAGACTCCTCTTTAATGACACTCCTGATAACATTCATTTTCTTTTCACTCATTTTAAAATTGGATTAAATATTTTCTGTTCCTCAACATCAAACTTGCGACACTTCCTGCTGAATTGTGCTGTGCAGCTGTACAATACAATCGCATGGATTGCATATTAAAGGCGCCTGTTCACCATTTCGATAGCGTTGCCCATATTCTAAACACAGCATCCACGTTTCAGATTCTCCGTCATCCAGGCTAATGTAGGTCGCGTGATCTCGTTTTAGTTATGAAAGTTGCGGTGCTGCTGCGAATAGTGTCCTTCCATTTTTAATTTACCGCTATTTTCTTTATATTGCTCGAAGATTCTACGGTGCTGCATCAAGGGCGCGAAAAGGCACCTTTAAATAAAGGGGTTTTCTCTGGATTATACTGGAGCGCCTCAAGCGCGTTCGAGTATGTCTTTAACTTGAAAAAAAAATAGCATTATGCAAAAAATATCATCATACCTGAGCATTATGACGTTCTGGAATCAACACTGTCTTGATTAAAGTTAAACTCGGAGGAGAAAACACGTGTCAGTCTAGGGCGTTCAGATTGTTAGCACGATAACGAGAGCAAACGAAACCGAAAGGAAACCACGAATGTATTTATTAGGTTCGTTTCTTAAATAACAACCAAAGTCACTATAAGACAAACATATTCAAAGAGCAAGGGCAATAGTTATGGTGAAATAAGTATTACACTCAAAAGAGCTATATTTTTGTTTTTGGCAGCGTTTGATAGTAGTCAGATTTTTTTTTTAAAGGATCTGGGCAAAGTTTAACACGCGTTACAAAGACAGCTCTAATCGAAAGCAAACCAGCGTGACGTAATGAAAACCAATATCAATCACTTTTTTTTATCTTATCAAAATGGAGGAAGTTTGCTTAGGTCGTTCGTTTGTATGCAAAGATGCTTTTATTAACGTCGAGATTTCTAAATAATAAAAGCATAGAGTTCATTGTAAAGAATTCTTGAGTTGTTTCGGGAGAGTACGTCGGAAAATATCTTCTTCAGAAAATAAAAAGACGCCCTCCCCCAAAGGCTGTGAGGTCCCTCCCTACTCCTCCCTTCCCCCCAATATTACTTCAAAGATAACCCCTACCAATTCCCTTTTTTCCAAACGTTTCAATTTCACACAAACTTTATATTACCCACCATCTGGTAAAATGAAAGGAATGAGGAATGAAACCGAAATGAATGTTGTCATACAGCATTCTGTTCTGTCTGTTCTGAAGAAATGTGGAGGGAGAAATAAACGAGGGGAAGTGAGGTGATGATCCTAGTACGAAATAGTTTTTCATAATATTTTGACCCGCTCCTCGCTTGTCTGTCACCCCTGAATTGCAAAACTGTAAACGCAAAGTTTATGGAAGTTAATTACTTTGACGCGCTACCTCATCTCCCAAAAAAAAATACGTATCTAAACACGCACTAGTGTGTGGTTGCCAAGTCGAAAATAGAGTTAATTAACTGCAACACGGTTAATTGTTGCAGTGCTTAATTGGCAGAGTGCATGTAAAAGTACTGTTTAAAAACAACAGTACTGTTCGAATGTTTTTTATAGACCTCCAACTTTTTTACTTTGGTTTCGTCCTCTTTTTTTTTTGCTGTTGTTCTATTTTATTTTGCTTTCATTCTTATTTGTATTTCGCAGAGTATAATAATGAACGAAAGCAAAATAAAAGAGAACGATAAGGAAAAAAAAGGATGAAACCCATGTAATAAAACCGTAACTAAACTTTACAAGCCTGTAAATGTTTCCCCTACATAAACGCACAAAGATAGTTTTCTGTTTTTTTTTCCAGTTTTTCTTTGTTTTTTGGTTACTTTTAAATGATGACTGCTTAAGGTTCTTGCTTTTATAATTAAACTATTCAAAAAGCGAGTTCCTTTATTTCGAGATTTGTATCACTTTTAACTTCATGAAGTTGAAGAAATAAAAAAAAATACAGTTTTTTTATATTGGTTTCGTTCCTTTTTTTTTTTTGCTTGCGTTCTTTTATTTTACTTTCGTTCTGTGTTATACTGTGCGCAATACAAAACGGAACGAAAGCAATTAAAAAGGGAACGAAAGCAAAATAAAAAGGAACGAAACCAACGTAAAAAAGCTGTAAAAACATAAATAAAAATAAATAAATAAACAAATGAATTGAATAAAAAATAGTCTTTAACCATTAAAAAAAAAAAAAAGTGTTGTTTACGATATTAAAATTGTTCTGCAAAAATAGTTTGCATTTCATTCTTTCGCTAACTTTGTTTATATTGTTGCACTGTGGGAATTTTATCTCAAGTTCATTCACGTGCGCCGCAATTAAAAATAGTGAGCTCAAGGAAAGCTAGATGGCGGCACAACTCCCACTTCTTGCCTCCAATTTTTCACCAAATGGCCGAATCTCGGAAGAGACACGAACGTCCACGAAGGCGCATGCGCACAGAGATCAATGGCGCTGGCGCGCACTACTTTTACCGGCCTGCGTGCACACCGCTTCACTCCGTATCATTGCCACGCTATCAGTTTGCGAGAAAAATTATTAATTCAGAGACAATTGGACAATTTTTCCACGTTACTACACGAATAAAAAAGCACAGACAACACCACAAAAATTCACAAAACCGCCGCCCACGCCCTCGAACGACCGAATTAAATGTCCGGTCTTTGGCGTACAGATACACGAAACGGTTTGTGAGTAGCCCTCAACAATTTTTGGCGCGTTTCATTGTTGTTTTGGTCATGGATCTTAGAAATTTTTATCAAATGAGATGATTTTTGCGATTGTAAGCTGGCTAGTGACGTACAATAACACCTCACAGAGCGCAGGAATGACCAACTTGAGGCCCAAGTCAGGTTTCCTTTATATAAACCTCGGTTAAAGGTAAGTCAGTCACCAGTCTAAAACCGATATTAATTCCCCTTCCTTCATTTTGGGACGAGTCAAATCAATGACTATGGAGGGAAAGAAGGGATTCAATTAATTAAAAAAAAGGAGCGATCGCCTGCGAAGTGTGTTGTGGCGTATCGTTTAAAATAATATTCGGCGTTTTTGGGCCGGAAAAAAACCCAGTTCTGGCGTCGGGTGTTTTGCGAGTTACCGACGACAAACCAAACCGACCCGACGTCAAAAATCCAGCCCGACGTTAGGCTTAAAACCCTACGGATACCTGCTTTTTAACCATTTTTTATTCACCGACGACCCATCCTGCACACGTCTAAGACACCGCCGTAGCCTTGCCAACATGAAAAACGGACCCAACGTCCCGATTTGGGGGGAAATACCCCGCCAAAAGAGGCGAGGGAACCCCTCAAATTAGGCTTAGGAACGAAAATTTTGTTTACAATTCAATCCACTAGATGGGCTTGGGTTCGCTGTTTCTTCTTTCAAGTCGGTTCTCCCCGATGTCAATGACTTTTTCGGCCCCAACATCCCACTTGGTTAGCGATGTTTTCGAAGTTTTTGCAAGGCCTGGCGGTTTTAGAGGTACCAAAAAAAAAACCAACCCCAAAATGACACGCCCTCCGCACATTTTGCTCGAAATGATCAGTTTGTGTGGTTTCGGGAAATGTTGCCGAAACCACGATTCTGCCGTTTCCACGGATACCATAGCGCGTTAGGCCTAAATCGCCTTTCACAGGCTGCCGCCTAAACTTTGAAATCGGACCGCACCAGCTTCCAGACAGTCGTGTGTTTTCAATCATTTCGGAAATAACGGTAGCCCTAAACTAACATTTAAGAACTGCGAGCCGTGGCTCCCGGAATTTTTACCCTACCGCGATCCAGGCCGACTGGCGTACAGTAATGTTTACAAATGCGATTTTGGTGTACGGGGTGCTAGATCACAATCGCATTGCTTTCTTGGAGAGCTCGTGGGTGTTACCAACACATGCGTGTGTTATTGAGGTATTGTTGTAGCCTGTACGCGGATCTTTTGATTGTTAGCCGTAGTTCATTCATTCTAGTAAAGAATAGCTAGCTTACTTAACAGTAGTGAAATTACGATGTTTATGCTGTGTTAAAAGAGTCCCAGTGGCTTTGCGAATAATTCGTCGATAGTGATTTACTGTTGGTAGGATTGTTGTGATTTTCCCTTGCCCACGAAAAACAACTGTTTTTACAGAAAAGCCACGCGAAAAAAGTAAATTAAACCCAATAAGTGGTTCTTTTTTTCAATTTTGGGGGTTAGTGATTGAAAAAAGGCGTTTCTGAGATCGATTTTTCAACTACTGACTCATATGCTCGAGTTTTGAGGGTGGTGCCACTTCGAGAGGGGGTGGGATGAACTAAGGAATGTTTTAAAATAATCATATTTCCTAGTAAACTGTTAAGTTCACTAGCCTAAACCTTATGCAAAAATGGGACACCTCAACTTGCTTCTGAAACTGAGCCGAGCTCATAAAACATTAAAAAAGAAAATTAAGTAAAAATTGAAACAGGAACGTGGATAAGGAAAACAAATATTGTATATATGTGAAAAATCTGTTTTACAGTGATATTGTTTATGTAGATGTTTACAGATAAGAGATGCATTAAATAAATTAAAAAAAAAAAAGGAAAAGAAACCCATCGAAGTTGGGTTTTTTCTTTTTCAAAAGAACCCGGTTTTTCACGATCTTTAGTGTAGGCCTAGGTGTAGGAGTAGACCCTTTTCCAACCTTCACGAATATGTATTTTGTGACACTATCCATTTGGCCAGTAGACATTATGATTAAAATGCACTCGCTATTGACCATTACCTCCTCACCATGTAGAGACAATTTTAGCAGTTGTCCAGCTACTTAATGCTTAAATATTGTTTACATTACGTAATCTAACTACCCAATCAGCTCAAGTGGCTAGCGACAGTAAATTGCATACTTGGTTACAATTCTGCATGCAACTTCGCAAACCGCTTGTTTCTAGCTAATACAGTTCCCGAGATATGACAATTTTTAGCATAAGGGCATTGTCGAGTAGCTCTAAAATCCAAGTTCGCCAGACTTTTCCTTGTCATTAGGCGACTGGTGACCAACATTGGTGAAGGTTGCCAGTTTTGAATTCTCCCAAATTATTTTTCTGATGTCGTCGTTATGTAGGTTTGGTGAGTTAGACTACGTGTTGCTAAAGGAATGAGGTGGGGTGGTGCAACCGCCACCGTATATACAGCTAATCTTTCGTGCAAAGGCTGTACCCAGGGGTGCGGAAGATACCTGTAATAGGGATGACTAATTTTGTAGGCAGTTCTGTGCAAACCAAGTGTTTTTTTCGTCGGGTGGTCAGTATGATTTGGGATAAATAATTTCCTCCCAACAAAAACTTGCCCTGTGGGCCAAAGAACGACTTTTGGTTGGCCGTCCGTTTCTGGAATTGTGCCCCTAACATCCTCATCAGCAACAAATTTCAAGGATGTCTGTGGCAGGTGCTACGTTGCAGGTGCAAATATTGCCCTATCGTTTGAACTAATCCTGCTGTGTTTCAACTTTACATAATGGTATGCATAAATTACTTCTTCAATAACACTCAAATTCAAAAGTTTACAAAATACTTCTCAGTATTGTGAAATGCTAAAAGCGAATTTTCGACAGGCAGATTTGACCGAAACTAGGTGTGCTGTTTCAGTCCTCCTGTCATCACCTGGCTCTACTCGTGCGAGTTCTATTTACATAACTGCCGCAGCCACATCAAAACAGCGTCACCTCGCGTTCAACCTTCACCAATGTCGGTCGCCACTCGCCAAACGGCGAGGAAAATTCAGCAGTTGGCGACGTGGTTTTTAGAGCTACTCGCCAAAATGGTGTCTGATTAACAAACCCTGATGCTTAAATTGTCATATCTCAGGAACCTTATTAGCTAGAAACAAGCGGTTTGCGGCGTTGCGTGCAGAATTACTAGGGCTCTCCAACCAAGTGTGCTACAATGTTGCTAGCTACTTTAGTTGATTGGAGGCTTAGTTTAATGCAAACAATATTTCAGCATTAAGTAGTAGCACAACTGCTAAAATTGTTTCTACATGGCGAGGAGGTAATGGACAATGGCGAGTGCATTTTAATGTCTACCGGCCAAGTGTCAAGTGCCACACAATTCATATTCGTGAAGGTTGCTCGCGTTCACTATTCAAATCCTGTGGTCGCCGTAGCCTGCTGTACTTGGAGGGTAGTTTTTTCGTCGCTCCATTTTCGTGCCGTTTTTGATTATCCTGTGCTTCATGCTATCTTTGAGTGAGTTGATCACCCAACTTCTAACTGATAAGAAACTTAATGGCAGGGTTTGAGGGCCCTTGCAAATTCATAAGGGGCCTCCTTTCTCCCAATTCGTGCTGAATTGCCAGTGATTCAAGAACTCTTAGGTGCCTATCATTCCTAGAGTTTGAAACCAAGAGTGTTGTAGTGTCTTTCCATGCTATTTTGTGCCCCTTGCTATGGTATGCCTTGCAAAAATCCAGCTTACCACAACTACACACATTACCGAACTAATTACTTTGTTTTGCTCACAGACCGTCTTCTAAAGCTAGCGAAGTCAGTTCTCGGGTACGGGCGAATTTTACAGTTCTCAACAAAACGCCATGGACCATTTGTTTCTAGCCAGAACTGTTCCTGAAATACAGAAACAATTTAATTTCAGGATTGTTCCTGCTGTTACCATTTTGGCGATAATGCTTAAAATCTAGTCGCCAAATAAGAAATTGTTCTTGTCATTTAGCAAAGGTTGGACTATTTTACGTATTTTGGTGGTGTAAGCTTACGGTCGCTAGTAGTTCCTCTGCACATAGGTATTGTCAGTTTAATAAAACTTCTAAACCGTCCCCCTGCAGCAGAACATGTACGACGATACTTCACGAACAGTTAAAGGCCGCCGTGGACAAATTTGGCCATTTTATCAACTTTTGACCGATTTTGCCTTTCCAATGCACCATTTTAATCGTCTCGACGGGACCTTTCCATTGGACCTTTGGTAAAGCACTTAAAAGTTATCCAATAAAAACCAATGAACATGTGGGTAACCATAATGATAAAAACAGATTACCTGCAGACAATTTTTTTTCCCGACAATTGGTGTCGTAGACAGTGGCAGAAAGTTCTGCTTCTGGGAAACCGTCTACTGGCTGAATGATAATAATTACAAGATCACAAGTATTACGGTCCATGAAGATGAACTGTTCCCATTACATGTATGCTACAGAATATAACCAACACTGTAGTTCTGTGATTTTTTAATTGATAGAAGTTGATTTCGTGGGGTGAAAAGTCTTCAGTAAGGCAACGTTTTAATTTTTTTGTTATAAAAATGCTTAGTTTTGAAGTCTCAATAGTGGTGCCTGTCGTACACTGGTGTAAAAGTTGCACAAGTGAAGAGAAATACGAAATTGATGAAATATGCTTTGGAGATAAGAACCAAGCAGTAGTACCGGGTCGTCTCGCATACAAGCCGCACTTTGTTGAGGTATATTTGTCCAAAAAACGCAGCCTGCAATTTATATGCAAACATCACGATAATTTTGCTGAATATCGACCGATTTTGACGTTTAAAATAAATACAATATTTTAATAGTTTTTTCGTGTATGCAAAATGTTCCATGGCGTCCCGGGATCCAACCTGAAGCGTCCCGGTAACTTGCCCAATGCGTCCCAGCTTCAAACAGTAGTTACCCATTTTTATGTCTAGTTTTCTCCCTTAACCGTCCCAGTAACCATGTTACCAGGTTACGAAAAATTTTTAACCAGGTTACCGACTATTTTTAACCAGGTTTCCAACGGTTCGGAATAGCTAGGCTACCGAAGTTAGGCCTATTTATTTAAAAAAAAAAAACCATTTAACTTTCAATTTTTAGCAAACATGGACTCGAAATGGATACAAAAAATTTCTGCTCACTGGTCAGTTTAACAGGACTTTATAACATTTTAACACAGGATCTTAAAATGTTGCACTCGCACCGTAAAATGTCTGTCTGTTGATTAATTTTACATTTTCACATCTCATTAAGGCTAAATACGTATCAGGCATTTTGTGCAGAAAATGTGTGGTTTGCAGAGCTTTTTTTTTATGCTACCAAACTCCCTAAGGCCTTCTTTTTTTCTGGGTGGGGCTTATATGTGAGCGTGACTTAGGCTATATGAGAAACAATACGATAGTGATTGGTAAAAAAAAAGAAAGCCTTGTTAATTTTTACTAAAAGGTTATGGTGATATCCTTCAAGAATGTGAATTGTGTGGCATTCGTCATTTGGCCGGTGGACATTAAAATGAACTCGCCATTGTCCGTTACCTCCTTGCCACGTCTAGAAACAATTTTAGCAGTTGTGCTACTACTTAATGCTTAAATATTGTTTGCATTAATCTAACTCCCCAATCAACTAAAGTGGCTACCGACATTGTTGGACCATTGGTTCGATAACCCTTGTAATTCTGCACGCAATGCCGCAAACCGCTTGTTTCTAGCTAATACTGTTTCCGAGATATGACAATTTAAGCATCAGGGTTTGTTAATCAGTCCCCATTTTGGCGAGTAGCTCTAAAAACCAAGTTGCCAGCTGCTGAATTTTCCTCGCCGTTTGGCGAGTGGCGACTGACATTGGTGAAGGTTGCGCTAACTACTACATATCGTGAAATATATGTCTCCGATATGTTGTAATCGAAATTTTGGATAGGGTACCGCGCTTCCTTAGGTGGCCGACATTGGTTAGGGTTGCCTGGAAGCTTACTAGCCTCCTAACGTTGCGGTCAACCCTCTCGAATGTCAATCTAGTAGCAGTCGCCATGTGGCCAGTAGACCTTAGAAAGCACTCGTCATTTCATAATGTCTACTCGCCACATACCAAATATATCTTGCATGATGTTTGTCTAATTTATGCATCAACAAAATTATGCAATTTTCTTCAACTCCAGTACTAATGCAAAAAAGGTTGTTATATAGCCCATATAAATCTGAACATAACGCTGCAAACCGTTCGTCTCTAACTTATATGGTTCCAGAGATATCCCTCTTTGAGTGGCATTTTCTGTACTGTAGCTAGTCACTGTTTTGGACAATACGGCTAAATTCCTAGGTGCCAATTGTTGATTCTCATTTTTGCCAAATGGCGAGTGACAACCAACATTGGAGAGGGTTGGTCGCGGTTTATGGTACCCTGCTCGCTTCTATGATTAGGCATACCTTTGCACTAACCGTGGCTCTTGACTACTTTCTGCATCTGAAGAATCCATCATTGATAATGGAACAGTGGTTGACATTTTCGAGGGGTTTGAAGTTTTGAGGTAAAACATACGAAGTGTCACATTTATTAGAACCGATTCAGCCACTGTATTTAATGGAATAGTGAACGCATGCCTAGAGTGGGTCTCGACTCAAATTATGTAGCTTATACATCTGATTGTAACGTGCAAGCTTTTTCCCAATTTTCTAACTGGGCCTTCTTTTTGTTCAATGCTTGCCTAAATCTTCGACATCTCCCGTCCTTATCAACTTTCACCCATGTCGGTCGCCAGTCGCCATTGGCGAATAAAAATTAACAGTTGGCGACTTGAAATTGAGCCTTAATTCGCCAAAACGGCGACTGGCAATAGAGAGTGCCACATGCAGAGGGATATCTCTGGAACCGTATAAGACACGAATGGTTTGCGGCGACACGATCAGATTTATAAGGGCTATGTAAGAGCATTTTCTGTATTAATACTAGGGTCGAAGAAAATTGTTCAATTTCATATACATAAATTAAGAGACCGTGCCTCATGCAAGATGTATTGGGTATGTGGGAAGTAGAGATGGTGAGCGCTTTCTGTAGTTACTGGCCATGTGGCGACTACTGGATTGACATTCGAGAGAGTTGTCGGTCGCCACTGGCCAGATGGCGAGGGAAATTCAGCAGTTGGCCACTTGATTTTTGGCGTTGCTCGCCAAAAAGGCGACTGGTGCTCCAGTTGTCATATCTTGGGAACCATACTAGCTATTGAAACTAGTGGTTTGCGGCGTTGCATGCAGGATTACAAGGGCTATCCAACCAAGCGTGCAATTACTGTTACTAGCCTCTTTACCTAATGGGAGATTAATGCAAACAATAACTTATTTAAGTAGCAACACAACTGCTCAAATTGTTTCTGTATGGCGAGATGATAGAACGACGGCAAGTGAATTTTAAAATCTACTGGACGAATAGCGAGTGTCATACAATTCACATGTTCGTGAAGGTTGGTCCTTATGCTATGCCTCGTTTATAGGTCTACATAACAGTAAATCACATCTGGATGCTGAGGATTTTATCCAGGCGACAACCTGGATAATCCAACATGGCAAAATATTGTTGGTCACCACTCGTCAATCTGTATATTTATTTCTCTTAGTGAGGACGGGTGTGATGCATGTGTACTGCGAGCAATGCCTGCTACAGGGGGCTGCCGGGTGTTGGTAGGAGCCAACGGGCGAGTGGGTGGGATGGGCTTTGCGTTCCGTACGTGGAAGGGGGGGGGGGGGCAAGAGACAGGGATGAGTGGCGGAAGTACGCGTGTAGGGGTGCCAACCAGGTAACGTAACGTGGCTACTAGAGAAGTGGCACAATTATCGATGAATCAATAATGTCGCTATACAAACTTGGGTCATTTATCTTAACCCTTTAAGGATGGGTCCGTCCGCTGTGTAATCATTGTTTACAGCTCTTCTACAAGTCATATCAAAAACTTCCAACCAATTACAGTAAAATTTAAACTGGGATATGAAAGCCAGATCATTAAGGATAAAAATGACACAGGTTTCATTCCCTTACCTCAACTGGCTGAGAAGCTGCGATTGTTTTTCTACAAGTCAGTTATAAGTTCTTAGAGCGCCCGCAGTCCTTCCCCCTGGGGCATGCTGATTTTGGCCGTGATCCAAGCACTTTTCATTTTTCCTGCGTTAAAGGGTTAACTTTCTATTGTGGCGAAAATATACATTACCTGAATCTCGTTCCCGAGTGCCGATTATCCTCTAGAGAAACTACCATTCATCCTCCAGTTCCCTAACCCCGCACCGCACATGCGCGGGCCCTCCTATATGAAGGCGAGGGATCGCCGGACCAGATCACCTTTCTTTCTCCAGTACTCCTATGAGCACGTCACTGCTCCCTCTTCTTTCGCTTTTTTTTCTTTCAGCTGAACGAAAGACACCTGACAACAGCATGGCCAGAGTTAATGGTTCTTTGAAGCATTCTCAGCGGAAGAGTTCTCTTTCAGCGACAGGGTGTCAAACTTGCCCTGTCACTGACTCTGCTACTCTTCGCCCAAGCCTGGGCCTTCTGCTTCACCTGCTGCTGACCGTCTTTCGAGGTGTGATCTGCCTCGCTGCGCACCTTGGCGACGCTTCAGCTACTACCCGGAGTTTGTTTCCCATTGCTGCTCTTTTGCCACCTTTGCTGCTACAGCCTATCCAGGACTTTTTCGCCGCTCCAGTTTCATCAGCATCACTGATTCTCTGGATAAGTTGTCCGTGAAATCGCCACCTTTGCTGCTACAGCCTAACCAGGACTTTTTTGCCGCTCCAGTTTCATCAGCATCACTGATTCTCTGCGGATAAGTTGTCCGTGGAATCGCCACCTTTGCTGCTACAGCCTAACCAGGACTTTTTTGCCGCTCCAGTTTCATCAGCATCACTGATTCTCTGTGCATAAGTTGTCCGTGGAATCGCCACCTTTGCTGCTACAGCCTAACCAGGACTTTTTTGCCGTTCCAGTTTCATCAGCATCACTGATTCTCTGTGGATAAGTTGTCCGTGGAATCGCCACCTTTGCTGCTACAGCCTAACCAGGACTTTTTTGCCGCTCCAGTTTCATCAGCATCAGTGATTCTCTGTGGGTAAGTTGTCCGTGGAATCGCCACCTTTGCTGCTACAGCCTAACCAGGACTTTTTCGCCGCTCCAGTTTCATCAGCATCACCGATTCTCTGTGGCTAAGTTGTCCGTGGAATTTCTTCTTTTGCACGCTTTGCTTTACCTGCTTCCCGTGCTGTTGCTGCCTCTGCAGACGTTATGTCTCGGATCCTTAAAGGAATACTAAACCCTCCAACAATTAATTTTTTTATCGATAGTTTAGATACTGGAATTAATGTTAACAGTCATCCGACGTCAATAGGTGTCATTGTTTTAAGCCGTACGAATTTTTAAACCACCTGATTTAAGCAGACGATGCACAAGCTCTGGAGAAAATCCCGTTTGAGCGACGCGTCGTGACGTCAAGACTTTTAAGGCGCCTTCCAGCTGTCTGCGTGACCTGCGCGTGCGCCAGAAACAAAACGGCATCGTCTGGGACATCATTTCCGGTTATTCGCCGCTAAAAGATCATGCCGTCGTGCATAGCGAAGGCGTGTAAACGTCAAACCACAAAATAGGTTTGTTCTACTTACCGAATGCTGAAAAAGATGCCATCCAGCTGTGGAAGTGGTTGGATGTTTCTGGAAACAGTGGTGTTACAGGTTCAAACTGATAAAGCTGCAACGAATTGACAGCGTCAGCGTTGTTTGTAGCCTTGTTTGTTTACACGCAGAGACTAGGTCATGCGCGTTGCACGATGTGAAGGGATGCACTCCCCATTTCCCTTAAATGTTTTGACGTCATGCTGCGTCACGAAACCTCCATAGTCGCGAGTTCTCGTAGTGTTACGTTTGGTTGGGTGTCTTACGATGTAAGTAAGAAGGCAAGCGACATTTTATAAGTTTTGAAGGGGTTTTTAGGGTCTTGGTTATCATTAAAAAAAAAGTTGGAAAAGTGAGGGTTTAGTATTCCTTTAAGCTCAAGTCCAAGTATTCAAGCTCAAACGTCAAGTCTTTGCCTCCTTCATGGATGCTTAACGTTCACCATAGAGCTCCTTCAGCTTAGCCTGCTCTTTCACCTTCTTGCCTCGACAGAGTCCTGGCCCTCTGATGAAAGACAAATCTATACATTGTTTAACCGGTCTTGCGCCCGTCAATGCTCTCTTTTGCCTGCCGCTTTTTCAGCTTCTGCTGCTTCACCTGACCGAAATTCGGGTCGAATTCAAGCCTGGCTGCTCGATCACTCACGGAAACAAAAGACGTCTTCTTCTCCTCCTCGTCACAAGCGCCCTTGGCTCCCCAGTTCTGCCCTTCACAAAAACGAAAGACTGGATTCCTGCCGGAACAAAAGACATGACGAGCACATGCACTCTCCAAAACGGTACCTGTCACTCCGAGAGAAAGACACAGGCTCAGCTGCTGACTCCGCACCTGCTTCTCCTGAAACGAAATATTCTCTTACACAACATTTTAAATGAAAGTTTTCTTGACGTCGTCATTATCGATCTTCTTTCTCCCAGGCATTCGTATTTGGGCTCCTCGCATTCTTCTGCCTCGGACATCGACAATTTCTCCCGCCATGCCCATTTTGATATCTCTTTTCTCATAGCACTTACGATCCTCCTGGGATTCCTCTATCGGAATTAAAAGACTGATGAAGACATCATATCATTCCAGACGGTTTTCTATACGCACCTTCTTTCAATTCATGGATTCTCCTCTCAAGAACTGGATTTGGCTTTGGCCTCAGTGATCGCAGCCCAAAGAAACATTCTCTTCTTGGACACTCAACCACCCTTCTTCACTCAGGCGGACTGCTGTATGGTAAAGGTGAACCGTTGGAATTAGGCAAGGGTTCTCTGCCACCTCATTCGGGTCAAGAAAATTGGTTTTTTTTTGGGCATATCGGCGAATTGTTCACCCCAAGTACTTCAAAACGTACACTCTCTGAATTTCTTACAACAGAAATTTAATTGGATTTTGAAATTAACGTGGTCATCCCGAGGAAAGTTGAAGTCCTGTCCTCTTGTCTCCAAAGATAATCCTCCGCCTCGGCCTCCATGCTAATTCCCAAGCTGACGTCCTGCATACTGCTGCCAAAGCCTTGTATGACAGGCTTTACACCGAAGCTGATTCTTCAACAGCACAGCACCTTGTTTTTCTCATTAACGAAGTGTTCCGAAAGGCCTGATTTACAATTTGTCACTCCATGAATTGGTCCACCCGTGCCCTTTTCATCTCGATGCGCCTCTTATGGGACCTCGCTTTTCAGTCGACTCCTAATTTTAACGATTCTGCGAAGTACGAGCGCCGCATTTGGCCAAACTCAAACCCTCTTCAGGGTCTGATCCCAAACTTGCTTAGAATTTGGATGTTGCTAGAAAGCCTAAGAAAAACAAGCCCGAAAGTCAATGTAAAGGACCTCAGAAATTTTCCTTCAGGAACTTTCCCAGACAAGACAATAGGAATGATTATCACAGGCATCGTAACTAGTTCTTTCCTGACACCGGCGTTTCGCATCGCTCCAATCATCAGCAGCCCTTTCGTGGACGATCGAGCCTTTGCGGCAGGGACGGTCACACCAATCCCATCACCACCCCTGATCGACGGAGATTAAATTATTCTCCATACAATAAAGGGTGACCATTTCACAATCAATAACTGGAGGTCTCTTCACGTTCATTCATCCCCTGTCGGAGGTCGTCTCAATTCTCACGTCTCAACCTGAAAGACCATAACACAAGATCCCTGGACCCTTCAAACAATCACTGAAGGATTTGTTTCCAACCTTTCGTCACACGCCCCGTTTCATTCTTCCTCCTCCATGGGAATTTGCCGCAACCCCTTTGGACCTCCTGTCCGCAGAAGTCGACAGCTTACTTCAGAAAGGAGCCGTCCGCATCTGTCCAAATCCTTCCCGTCCGGGCTTCTACAGTTCAATCTTTCTTACACCTAAAAGGTTCGGTAGCAATCGTCTCATTTTCAATCTCAAACCCCTCAACGCTCTGCTGAACAATTCTCACTTCCAAATGTGAATACACGATTCCATTTGTCAATCCCACGTCAAGGGAGACTGTACCATCTCAGTAGATCTCGATGCGTATCTGCTTATCCCATTACACCGGTCAGTACTTCATCTCTTTTGGTTTATGTACAACGGCGCCTTTTTCTAATTTCAGGCTCTTCCATTCGGCATGAATGCGGCCTCTCGAATCTTCATGGTGGTGCTCTGACCTGTTCTCACTTACCTCCACAAACAACACATTCCCCGACGATTGGTTATTTCGAAACCTGGATCCGCTACATCTTCTGCACGATCTTCACCATTTCCTGGCTTTTCTGCTTTCCATAGGCTTTGGCATCAACTTAGCCAAGTGCCGATTCGTTCCTGCCCAGCGCTTCCTCTTCCTCAGCGTTTGGTTCGATCTGGCATCAGCAGCTGTGATGCCTTCTCCCGACCGAATTGCAGCTATCCTCGCCCATTCCAAGCTGTTTCTCACCCAAGATTGGTATGCAGTATCTGCCCTCATAGGGAAACTGGAGTCTGTTGCAGACCTCGTACCGTACTGCCGATGGTTATCCGTCCTTTTCACATCTACCGCCTCGACACTTGGGGAAGACTTCACCACTCACCGGATTCACTCCACACGTTGGACTCATCCTTTCCAATGGACACTCTCCTCATTTGGTCCATCGTTCAGTTTCTCTCCTTAACAGTCCCCTCAACGAACCTTGCCGGATCTTATCTTCTCACCGATGCATCACTCGTAGGTTGTGGCGCCCACATTGACGATCTGAAAGCTTCAGTAACATGGGCGACGAACGAATAGGATCCCATCAACGCCCTGGAACTAAGGCGGACCTCGAGGCTTTCCATCAATTTCAGGATTCCATTGCGTCAAGACTCTACAGGTCCAGATCGACAACACCACCGCAGTTGCCTACCTGTGGAAAGGGGGAGGAGAATGCGGTCCTGGAACCTCCACTAGCTAACCTCTTGAGATCTTTCACCTCTGCATTTACTTAAAGACAACGCTCCTTTTGCTGCACATTACCAGGAGTTGGAATGTTATTGTAGACTCTCTCTCCAGGCGCAACAAACCACTTACGGGAGAATGAACCCTTGCTATGTAATTTTACAGTTCTCTTTTTTTTTTCCAAATTTGGGGCGCACCGTCAATCGGCATGTTCGCCATGAAGCACAATGTCAGACTTCCCCGCTACATCAGCGCGATCCCCAACAATCACGCCTGGGCAGTGGCTGCACTATCAACTCCTTGGGCAAATTGTCGGCTACCTGTTTCCCTTGTTCAAGCTGCTACCCTAATCGATTCCAGGCTTTTTCGTCTTGGTCACCTATGGGTTCTCCTGGGGGTCCTGGCCTGCGTCTCTCTAGTTTTCTCTGCTCCTTGTCAACTACCCTCGGTGACTGCCAGACAGACAGAATCCGCTATCTCAACACCGGTTGTCTCTGCTCCAACCATCCACCCGCGCTCTCAAGCTCACTGGTGGCTACTATCACCGGACTTCTTCAAGAGGCGGAAATTCTTGAATCCCATGCCACCTGCACCGCCAGTAGGGCTATTCGGAACTCCACCAACAAGATTTATGAAACCCATTGGAAATGTTGGTTCAATGGCACGTTAATCCAATGGATCCTTTTCTACCCGACTTGCTTACCACCTTCTCTGACCTCTTCCATTGTGGCTTGAAAGGTTCCACTCCTCGTGCACCGATCCGCACTCAACTCTGTTTGCAAGGCCGCGAGACGCCTGGCCTGCTGGGTGACTTTCGTATTTCCTCTCCGATCAAGTTCTTTGAAGTTGGAACGGCCTGCAACTCAATGGGACCACTTGGTCCTGGATTCTCTCATGTCCGAACCTTACGAACCATTATCTCACTGCAATCTTTACCTTCTAACACGTAAAATTGTCTTACTGCTAGCCCTTCCTAGTTGCTTCTAGTCTCCACTGCAGCGAAATCCTAGCATTCTTTATTGACCCTGCCTACTTCACCTTTCTTCCGGATTACTCTCTAGTATCACTGCTACCTCGGGCTTCCTTCCCAGCCAAAACTAAACAACCTGCCAAGCATCCGGTTCCCCTCATCATGTGTGCCTTATTTCCTCTCACCAGCAACGGACCTGTACTATTTATTTGTCCCATCCAAGCTCTCCGCTTCTACCTCGACAGAACATCTAGTAACGAAATTCACAAGGGTAGAATAACTCTTCTTGCCATTCAGAGCTAACTTTGGTGAAACATCCTCCGCAATGATGGCTTCTTGGATCAAAACTGTCATCACGAACACATACAACACTGCAGATATTAACTGTCAAGACAGCAGCATCTGAGCTACGGCGTGCGAGTTAAGAACCTTGTCAACATCTTGGGCCGCCCACAACGGTGTTCCGGTTCCAGAGAGTCTGCAAGCCGCCTCATGGAGGCACAACACCATCTTCGCATTGCTTCAGGTACATGACCGTTCAACCTGCAGGATTTCACAAGCTGGGACCAATCGTCTCTCCCAGATATTCGTCCAACACCCTCAGCGCTAGAAAAAGCGGAATTGCTGACGTCGAGCACTTTTTATATAATCACCTGTAATGGACTATGATCCAACTTCATGTTCTCCTGTTTTTGCTCATTAAAATTTGTCTTCACCTGGAAAGACTTCACAAGTTGTGGTTTTATTTTCCAAAAAAAACCGACAAAATAAAAAAAATGCGAAGAAGATGAGAAAACCCAGCTCCTAACCCCTAGGGAATGCGAATTCCCACTGCCGTTTGTGACGAGGTCTGTGATGCTATAATTCAGGTAATATATATTTTCGCCGCAACAGAAAGGGCGAATTGCCGGGCAGCGGCTAAATTCCTTTTCTATTGTCTGGGGCGAAAATATATATCACCTTTACACATCCTACCTTCCCTCTTGCGTCACCACCTATGACATAATCACTACGTTTACATGGCCACAAGAAAGCGCATTTTAGCGATGCGCTTTGAAATGCGCATCAAAAAACGGCACCTGTTTACAAGACGAAAGATAGCGATTAGGGCCAATCCGCTAAGGAAGGCGATTCGACCAGTGCGATCGGAAAACCCTTTCTTCCTGCCCTCCCTTTGGCAAAGAATGAGCAAGTCCCACGCTGCTCTACCCCCTGCATGTTGTAAACTAGGTCAGCTTAGACCCAAGTAACCAAATGTAATTAAAACTTAGTGGTCTTCCTACTCATGCACACTCATTTTCAGTTTATTTACCTAAAATTCGAATGGCACCAGCACAAATTACGTGGGTGCCGTAACTGCGTCCGCCATCTTTACCATGCTTTCTCCAACGGCTCAATGCGATTGCGAGTGTTTACATGCACAAAGACGATGCGATACGGATTCTGAAACCACCTCCGTGAAGCGCATTGGGGGAATGCGCCACGAACAGAGAAAGCGCCACGAACGGGTGTTTACAAGACCCACGGTGGCGACACGGACGCGATGCGCATCGCTCTGAAGCGCTTCGAAGTGGTCATGTAAACGTAGTGATTGAGAGGCACAAAAGGTGATCTGGTCTGGCAACCACTCGCCTATATATATAGGAGGGCCCTCACATGAGGGATTAGGGAGGTTGTTGTTGATTGGCTGTTTCTGTAGAGGCAAATCAGCATTCGGAAACGGGGTGCTATAATTCAGGTAATGTATAGTTTTGCCTTAAGCAATAGAAAAGGAATTTATCTGCCACCTGGCAATTTTACCTTTTTGTGATGTATGGAATTATCCACGCATTGTTAATTTTTGCAAAATTCATATGTATATAGTTATATGCAATGTAGTGTTGCACGGTATTAAGTTTTTGCAGTACGGTACGGTTTTGCAAACGGCGGTCTACGGTAATATCATGGTAATTTAGGAAATAATTTTGCGCTATTACCACTTGAGCACAAAAGAATTCAAATATGGCTCTTTGCATTTAATTTTTTTACTAAAAGCGGGACTTCGCTTTCTTCTTGATTGGACGGTATGACATCGACAACACAAACACGCTCGGACACGCTTGTTACTGAAGAGCTGCTCCCTCTCCCACCCCTCCCGTAATGTGGGCACTTCCTCTGCCTAGTGGAATCGGATTTCACTCGCTCGTGCAAATTTCATACCTTCGTATCGGCGCTTATTTGTGTGAATTTAATTAAAATAATTTTTGCCATCCGAAAACAAAAAAAGGGTAAAGCTGGTTCGTGAATGGTCGTCAGCACCATAATCACGGTAATACCGTAGTGCTAAAAAAGGAACGATACTGATACCGTAATTTTTTTTTTACCGTCTATACCGTGAGTACCGATTTACCGTGCAACACCAATGGGTTCATATCGCAAACCTAACGAGTAACGACACGATGCAAGTATTAACCCCTTCGCGACCAGGTACGAACATGCGTTCAAGTGGTAGCAAGCCGAACCAGGTATGAACGTGCGTTTGTAGCAGTTTGCATTCTAGGCTGTTAGCCCTCAAGAGCTGCTGGTTCGGCGTGTGCAGAGTTGTTTAGATGCTTGTCTCTAAGGGGTTAATAAGACCAATTGTATTACATGCAGCTTCTTGTGGTATTTTAACAAAAACCGGTGAACGGCGATTATAGTGGTGTTGTAAAGTCATTTCAAGAAATAAAATCACACCTGAACCACCAGGAAGAACACAGTTCTACTTGAATTTTCGGAGAAAATACCATTCTCCTTCAGAAATATACGCACAACACGGAGGAAAAATAAGTTCTCACATCACCAATTGTAAACAAA